>BHFT01008038.1:0-11013 GCA_004320025.1 Laticauda laticaudata | reverse complement strand
GCTTGTCCCAAAGGTGCTTTTTCAAGAGGCAACTTGATTTTTTTGTTTTTTATTTCTTTTGAAGATGTTTTGCTCCTGGTTCCTGTAGTTATACAGATGATCCTGAGGACACAGATAAACCTCCAAATGCTTCAACTATCCTCTAAAAGTATGAAAATGACCAGCTGTCTGCAAGGAATATAAATCCTTCCATTCCCCACTATCCTGTCAGAGTTGAAGAAACTTCTTGGATGAGAAGTGAAACATCTTCAAAAAAAACCAAAAAACAAGAAAATACAGTTGCCTCCTGAAAAAGCACCTTTGGGACAACCATGACTTGCATGAGTAAGAATCACTACAGACTTTTAACTGTATAATTTAGGATGAACACCCTTTGAATAGTGTGGGAGTAGGAGTGGATTTCCAGAGAAAAATTGCAGACTACAGGAACCAGGAGCACTACTCAGGTGTGCATGAGGACACAGATAAACCTCCATGTGATTCAACTAACCTTTAAAAGTATGACAATTACCAGCTGTCTATAAGGAATATAAATCCTTCCATTCCCCACCATCCTGTCAGAATTCAAGAAGCTTCTTGGATGAAAAGTGAAACATCTTCAAAAGAAAAAACAAAAAAAATAACAAGAAAGTCCATTTGCCTCCTGAAAAAGCACCTTTGGGACAGCCTCTTCCTGATGTTTTCTACCCATCCCACCAGATATAGCAGAGTGCAAAATTTTTTAAAAAGTAACATGACATGATGAGGTCAAGAAGTAAATTCTCTCACAGCACCTGCTCTATGGAACAGAATTGCCCTAGAGATAAGAAAGATTCCAATCTTGCCTATTTTTTCAAAGATAGACATTGTGATCAGGCTGTTATTTGGGAATCCTGGCATGGATATATGCTGTAGGTATTTTATGTTACTGATAAGAGGACCTTGATCTAGGTTTTGTTGTTGTTATTTTATTATGTATTTTATCTGGTAGATTGGATTAATTCATATGCCACTAAATCTCCCAAGATTCCTGTAATTGGCTAAAGTATAATACAAATAAACTGAAATGCCTTTAGTAAAAAAAATGTATTGCAATAAAGAGTAATTGTGAAAACAGAAACACAAATGACAACAAATGCAAATATTCTACCTCATAGTTGATGTTATTTTGCAGCAGAGATTGTTTGAGGCAGAAGAGGAAGGACCAGAGAGAGTTTATGAAAACTTAGATTTGGAGATATTTTTTGAATACTTGCAACAATCAGCTCAGATTAACCCAAACAACAATAAAGTTTGTTTTATTTTTTCAAAATTAGAATAGAATAGAATGGAATAGAATAGTTTAATGGCCAAGTGTTATTGGACACACAAGGAATTTGTCTTGGTGCATGGTATTCTCAGTGTCCATAAAAGAAAAAATACATTAATCAAGAATCAAGAATCATAAAATACAACACTTAATAATAGTCATAGGATACAATAAGCAATCAAACCATATTAGGAAACAGTAAAAAAATCATTAGGATACAAGCAACAAAGTTACAGTCATACAGTCATAGGTGGGAGGAGATGGGTGAAAGGAAGGGAGGATTAATACTTATGGTAATAGTAGTGCAGACTTAGGAAACAGTTTGACAATGTTGAGGGAATTATTTGTTTCGCAGAGTGATGGCTTTTGGGGAAAAATTGTTCTTATGTCTAGTTATTATGGTGTGCAGTGTTCTATAGCATCATTTTGAGGGTAGGAGTTGAAACAGTTTATGTCCAGGATGTGAGGGGTCTGTAAATATTTTCACAGCGCCTGCTTTTTGGCTTAGCAGTATACAGGTTCCTCAATGGAAGGCAGGTTGGTAGCAATTTGTTTTTTTCTGCAAGTTAATTAATTGCCCTTGAAGTCTGTCTATGCTTGCCTTGGTTGCAGAGCCAAACTAGGGCAGTCACAAAGGTACAGATGACAGACTCCGTAATTTCTCTAGAACTATATAGCAGCTCTTGGGCAGTTTGAGTGGCACAGTAAACATTCTTTGTTGTGCTTTTTTGATGACAATTTTTGATGTTAGCTTTTCCATTTTAGGTTGATATGATAGAATCTAGAAATTACATATTCTCAAAGTTTTTTTAAAATTGATGAAATATGGTTAAGATGAAAAAAAAAAGGAAGCAAATCTGGCATCGAAATTCCAGACCATTAAAAAAATCAGAAAAAAAAATACATTTCTTCAAAGCATTCTGCATTTGACTTCAGAAAATGCAATCCTTGAAAAGGAAAGATAATTCCCATTTTTTAAAAGATAACATTCACTAAAGTTTAGCATTCAATTCTCATGTGATGAAACAACAAAACAAGTATTCTGTATCATCCCACCAGGTTTTTCTTACTTATGTCATTGCAAAGTGTCTGTGTCAAAAACCTTTGCTAAAGTCTGTGTCACCAACTTTACTGTGTAGCTTTTTATAAATAAGTAATTATTACTACCAAATATATATATATATATATATATATATAATAATATATAGTTATATGTATAGTATATGTATATAACTATTGCTATATGTATATGTATATTGTATATGTATATTTATTATGTCATATGTATATGTATATTATATGTATATATAATATTATATATAGTGGTTGTTTAGCATTCCCTTTCGAGGGTTTATATATTGTCCACCGTCTGTTGTAGTTTCTGTTAAAGTTGAAGCTCATTGTAGTTCTGTTAAAGTTGTAGGCAACGTTTCACAGAATCTCATCTGCCATCATCAGGCGCTGATGAGCAAAAAGAAAAAAGATGAGATTCGCTGCACTTGGATACGGTTGCTACAACTTTAACGACAAGAGGCACATTTACAAACACAACGACGTGGGATAATACCGAAGCGAAGCTTAAACAGCACAAATGTAAGTACCGCGAGAGCTTTAATATAGTTAATATTATATATATATATATAATAATATATATATTATATATATATATATATGATATATATGGATACTATATGTATATATAGTATATAATATATACTATATATTTATTTTACAGTTATCGGCGGGTACTTACCATGTGTGCTATTCAGCTTTCCTCGGGTATTATCCACGTCATTGTAGCTGCTGCTTTTAAAAGTTGTAGCAAGCGGTTTCAGCAGAATCTATCTGCCCACTCTATCAGGCTTCTGTATAGAGTTTGTCAAACTCTTGTATTCATGCCTTCAGGTTTTTTTTCAATCTCTATGGCTTCTCTGATGTTCTGTGGCTGGAGTTTTCTATAGTGGCTAGGGTTTGGTGCCATTGAAGTTGTATGCTATGACCTGGGCTTTCATGTGTTGGACTATGAGGAGTGTGTTCCAGCTTTTTTACTGGCAATTTTTGTGTTCATCCCAGGCGGGCTACTTTATTTTTTTATTGTCTGCCATGTATGTGGCCGGGCATGATGCACAGGGACATTAATATATCGCCTTGGTTTTCCAGGTCAATTTTATCTTTGGGTTCTCAGGATGGCTGCTATTCTTTTGTCTGTTTGACAGCTGATGTTTTTTTTTGTGTGTTGATGGCCTGTGTAGTATCTTACTGATTTCTATTGTTAGTACCTCTTATGTCAGGGCAAGAGCATTGAGCTGTTCCTTAGGTCTGTTGGTCTTTCTAGGTCCTTTTATGTTCGGTGTGTTTTTTTGTGATCTATAGTTGCGGTGATTTTGTTTTTTTGGAAGACATTGGCCTGTTCAAATACTCAGTCAGGGTGCATAGTTAGTCTTTAATAGTAGGTCTTATAAAGCTGGAACCACCTCCTCAGCTAGTCCACACATTGAAAACCACAGGTCAGCAACATCAGTCTTTCGTGGCCTAAAACCCTAGGCCACTGTAGAAAACCCCAACTCACCAGAATCCTCAGAGAAGCCATTATGAGATTGAAAATAAAGGAACTCTGAAAGGCATGAAATTAGAAGAGGAATGATATCCCAGCAGACTGTCAATAACATTTGGAAGCCTGCACTCTCAAATAGAAAGCATCTCACCCACAAAACAGACAAAACAAAAAGCAGCTGAGCACCAAAACAGGACTCCTCTGGATGCCTCAACTCAAACACCCCCCCACAGGAACCCAGGTGAACTAGCTTGCTGATGAATAGCAGCCATCCTTTCACACCGAAAGCCAAAGCTGCATGAAAGCCGTCCAACACAAGAACAGAGTTGTTGCCAGCCCAATAAAGCCCGACAAAACAGACAGAAGAAACAGAAACAAACAATCAATCAAACTCCAAAGTCCAATGAACACAGACCCAGGCTCCTAGCCAATCAGAATGGACCAGCCTCAAATTTGAAACCAGGAGCTGTGATACCCACACCCATACAGAAGCCTGATGATGGCAGATAGGATTCTGCTGAAACGTTGCTACAACTTTAACAGCACTACAATGACGTGGATAATACCTGAAGGAAGCTAAACAGCACACATGTAAGTACCCGCGAAAGCTTAAAAAAACATATATATATATATATATATATAAGTTATATATATATATATAATATATATATATATATATATATATTATTTTTATATGTATATATAGAGTATATATATATATTTATAAATAGTTATAGGCTAAAAGTTCTTTAGGTTTATAGAATTGTATTGGATGTCCTTGAGTTGCTGTAATTCTGAGGTGCACCCATGATCTGATGTAATGATTCCCCATGAGTTCATCTGTCTTCATTACATCATTAACTTCTTCTTTCTGGGAAAGAAACAGATGTAAAGTAATACAAGCCTGTTCAATTGCTTTCTCCACTGCTGATGTATAGGCATTTCATTGGAGCGCATGAACATCAGATCAAAAGTGAATATCAGATCAAAATCTGGAAGGAGTATAACTTTTTGATAATCTCAGAGGTCTTCCCAAATAGTCCCATCAGACAAAGGTTATTTTAAAAGAATGGGAAATATACTAAACTCATTCAAGCAGTGCTCTGATAAGAAAAGCAATTAAGGTATTTTTTTTCTATACCCTTCAAAGACATTCTTATTATTTTGAGATACATATCAGTTAGCCTTCTCAAGCCAATCAGAATTCTTGTATAATGTCACCTTCTCTTCCTGAGTATTCTCTGCTACATTTTTTTCCAAATTGGCTGAAAACTAAAGAACAAATCAGAACCATCTAGTCTTACATAAGTCAGCATGCTCAGGACTACTGCAGATGCTGCAATCCAGTCCTCCGAAGAAGGTCAAAAATGTCTTTTAACAACCTTATTGCTTTCCAGTACACTTATCAATATGAATTTGCCTACATATGTTTTCATGCTTTCTAAAAGATGTTCACCACAATATATATCAATCCTCTGCCAGTTAAAATGGAGCCTGCAGCTCTCCCAAACTCCATTTTCACTGGCAGAGGCATTGTCGGCCAGTCCTTTGATATTTCCAGGGCAGCCCTATGGCTATATCGAAGTACCCGATGAACCAGATCCAGCCTTTGGGCCTTGAGTTTGTCACCCTGACAGAGAGGGTTTTGACAAAGGGAATATCCAGTGAGGATGGATAAAAGGCAGAAGTTCTCCTTTTTTCAGGGAACATTTGCAAATAGACTGCTTTAAAAAATGCAACATTGTATAAAGAAAAATCATAAATACTTCATCACTCTTCTTGCAAATTATTTGGCAATCTTGTGCAAGAATTTAGGCATGAGTGTGATTTCAATTTCAGCTGTATTTCAAGGGATGAGTGAGCAAAAACTTCATTTGCAATGGAAGGAGAATAAAAATAGGAAAAAATACATAAGAATTGTACTAATTTTAGCAGGTGTATGTTGGAGCAAAGTTATCACACAAAAAAGCAAGGTGCTACTTATATATCTTTTAAAANTAGCAGGTGTATGTTGGAGCAAAGTTATCACACAAAAAAGTAAGGTGCTACTTATATATCTTTTAAAAAGTTGTTCTACCTCTTCTCAAGCTAAATGTACATAGTTGGATGGTCAGTTTATAATAGAAATTAAATTATATTTAGTGCTATGGATCACCCAAAAGGATTATGCTTCTTTTTAAAGAAAGACACATTATAATCACATTGAGACACATCAGGAAGTCTACCATAACAACAGCATATCCTGCTGATTTTTAGTTCAGTTCAGTTTCCCTGCAAATTGTCTATTTGTCCTTCCTAAGCATAGATATATAGATAGTTAGTATTATTGAACTTTGCTTGTTCTCCCAGAAAGAACCCTGATTATTCATACATGAATAATATGAGGAAGCAAGGACAGACTAACTAGATAGATCTACATCTGTCTTTTATGGGCTATGATATCACAAGTCAACATTGGAGCCCATCTACCCTCATAGAACATCTATAGTACAACATCAACAAAAAATGAAGTATCATCAGTCTCAATGTAGTTTGAAATTTCAACTAATCACACTTTGGCTCCAGGCAAGACTTCTGGAAATATTGCAAATAATGCAACCATAACTTTTTTATTTATAAAACTAAATTAATGGGGGCAATTTTTCCAGATATCCCCCATTTTTCCAGAGTGGGTCCTATCCAAAGCCTGAGTCAGAACTTGAAACAATCAGTTAGCATTAAAATTTTAATTATAAATTATTTTATCATTTTATTAAGATCTAGATTGTTTGGATGTATCATTGCCTCCATCGTTGAGATCCAAACTGGGATTTTTAAATAATGTGGTTTTTTTTTTTGTTCCAATTAGCCAATAAGGAATCTCTAATTATATGTCTGTGGAAATACTTCTGCTTAATTTTCCCAATGTCCCATTAAAAATGCATCCATCCCCTCTGTAAATCATGGCCTTCTAAAAATAAGATCCTTTTATTCGACAGATTTACCCACTCTTTCAACCAGAGTAAGGTTGAAAGACCTTCTTGATGTGCAAGGAACTTTTAAAATCATGGCAAGATCTCCAAGGACAGAGGCTACAAGTAGACCCGTGGGCTTACTTGCAAATTCAAAATAGATATAGCCAGGACAAGAAAAATTTTGGAATTTATACTAAGGCACAACAAACAGATAAAATTTTATTAAGTCCAGATAAAAAAATATTACTTAATTTCATAATTATTTACTAGATATGGAATTAGAAGAGAGTAGTCAAAGGCAACATGATAGCTTGGAGCAGAAACATAGGATGTAGCATTACATTATTAGAATGGGAAAAGGTACAATTACAAGATCAGCAGCATATAAAGAAAATGCCTATAAAATGTTTTATAGATGGCATCTCTCACCCTTGAGAACAGTGAAAATGTCTCCTAACATGAATCCGAATTGCTGGAAATTAAAAAAAGAAACAGGGACATTTTTCTCATATATGGTGGTACTTCACTGAAGCCAAAGATACTGGCATAGAATAAAAATGATTAGAGGAAATAACAGCGGAACAAACTGAATTAAAACCAGAATTCTTCCTATTGGGGATATTTAATAGACACATTTCTAAAAATATTAAATATATATAATACTGCATATTCTTACTGCAGCCAGAATAACCTTTTGCACAGTGTTGGAAACAAGCAGATATTCCAACAGAGGAGATGGTTATACAGAAGATAACAGCCTGTGCAGAGATGGACAAGTTAACCTTAGCACTTAAGAAAAAAGAAACAACAGAATATTATAGAAGCTGGGAATGCTGGTATGATTGGATAGAACAAAAATAGAAAATGTATTAGTAAATAACGTTAAATGTAAATCATAATTATATATTTGCAATAAGTTGTATTTGCAAATGTATCACCAATATTGATAACAAACAAGGGACCATAGACTGTCGATTGTAGAATTGTTTTTTTTTTTTAAATCATTTCTTTTTTTCTATTTCTTTTTTTCTTCTTCTGTGTGTTGTGTTTGTTTGATGTTTTGGTTTTGTAATCAATAAAGTTTGTTTTTAAAAAATTAATTATAAATTATAATTTTCATTCAAGGAATTTTCATTCAAGGAATTTCATTATGGAATTCCAAGAGTTAATTCAATATTTGAGGTTTCTCCAGCTATTCTTATTTGTAGGATTTTTTCACTGCATTGATCAAAGATCAAAGGAAATTGGGGGGTGAGAGAAAAAATAAACATAAGAAGTAGTGAAAATATGTGGGGAGGGACGTGGTTTGTCCATGGACAAAACCTTAGCTTTATGAATTGCATGGTCAACATAATTTCCAGATGCTTCTACTTATTAAACTATGCATTTTTTGGTATATTTATTATTTTTTTATGTTGTGAGCTTACCATACTTGGTAGGAATCAGGCAGTTTTGAAGAATAAAATGAAGGAATGAAATTACTGACTTGACATGAAGAGGCAATTTTACATAAAGTTAAGGACAGCTCTTCCAAGACTGGCAAGTAGATATACTAAAGAAGAAAGCTAAAACTTTTAACAGTTAACAATAGAAAATTAACAATACTTAAATTAGTTACAGCCAACTTGGATCTCATAGAAAAGAAGTGATAATACCCTTCATACAACTCCAGACATTCACTGTTTTTTGATGCACTCAGGCAAACTTTTTAAAAGTGTTTCTAATTGCTCAAATGAAAACCAGGAAAGCCATGCATGATAAACTTGGAAAGTTCTGAAAGTTTAATAGCTCCTGATCAAATAGGCAAATACCTGGAGCCTTTTTCGACTAATTTATACTTCATTTTTCATTGAGAATTAGTTAAGAATCATTACTTTGTAATGTTGCTTAGCTGACCTTGAAATCACTTGTACACCTGTACTAATTTTAGTAGGTTAACTGCACGTTATGGATTTTTTTTAATGGATGAAAAATCACAGAAGATTGTCAGTTCACACAATCACAAAATTTTGCAGCAAATAGCATTCTCTTCCCCCTCCTCTCCCCAGCCTCTTTAACATCTCAGATTCTGGCATGGAAATGTCATGGTTTGGTAATTATTAATATTGTGTCAATAACCTGTCTTCTACTTTCACAGCATTTTCCCCCATTGAAGATATCTCTGTTTGCACCTTTTTTTTAGAGTGGTATAGAATTTCTTAAGCTAGTATTTATAACTATCCACATTTTCTATTCTGAAAAAGTTATCTCAAGATTTAACTGAGGTGTGGGAAGCTGGAGACGTTTTAGGGCATTATATGGGACCTGATATCTCAGCTTGGTCACTACATGTACATGTACTTCCTTCCATCCATCTTTCTTTCTTTCTTTCTTTCTTTCTTTCTTTCTTTCTTTCTTTCTTTCTTTCTTTCTTTCCTTTTCTTCTTTTTGGCACAGCACAAATAAAAATGCTTCATGTATAGAATAGAATGTCTATTCAGTCTATATGTTGTAATAAAGTTCTCAAGCAATATATTGTTATAGTTCTACTTGTATTTTTAGTTGACGTTTTACATTTTTCAATTTATGGAACAGCATACAAGAAAACCAGAACCTTCTAATATTTGGGAAATAGTTATCTGAAAGAATGAAATTTAAATAAACTTTCAGTACATTTCATCTTTCATTTCCTTAACTTATTTTCATACTGTTCTGTATTTTAAAACTATTGGTTGGACTTCCGAGTTTTTGAATATACCACATACATCTCATTTTCAAAAAGACCAGATCTGCTTTAGGCAATGTACCTTTTTAAATGCAAAGATGTTTTTCAATTATTTACAAAGCAAAAAGAAATGGTTTTGTGGGAGAAAGATATGTTGATGCATAAAAAATGCACCTGAAGAAATGAAACTTATAAAACAGGGATGGCATTTTGTATAACAGAGTATTAAAAATGATAACACATTTTTCTCTTTATGCATGGGTGCTTGAGACCTATTTTAGGAGTTGGTCTCTTTAAAATTTTTGACTTCTGCTGAAGTGTATATGTTTGACATATAGTAAGCTTACTCACTGCATTGGTTTCAAACCAGAACTGCCTTTGCAGAGTTTTCAAGAAGTTCATTGGGAATCAAGAATACAACACTTAATGATAGTCATAGGGTACAATCAACAATCAAATCATACTAGGAAACAGTCAAAATAAATCGTAAGGATACAAGCGACAAAGNTTATAAGTGGGAGGGGATGGGTGATAAGGAGTGATGAGAAGATTAACAATAATAGTAGTGCAGACTTTGTAAATAGTTGAACAGTGTTGAGGGAATTATTTGTTTAGCAGAGTGATGGTTTTTGGGGAAAAACTGTCCTTGTGTCTAGTTGTTCTGATGTGCAGTGCTCCATAGCGTTGTTTTGAAGGAAGGAGTTGAAACAGTTTATGTCCGGGATGTGAGGGGTCTGTAAATATTTTCACAGCCTCTTTTTGGCTTATGCAGTATACAGGTCCTCGATTGAAGACAGGTGGGTATCAATTGTTACTACAATGTTAGCGTAATGGTGTTTTGTTAAATTGTCCTGACACTCAGTCAAATGTTGTGCCCATTTTAACGTGCTAGATTTTTTTCTCCTTAAAGAAGTCTATTTTGCAGCATTAAACTGTAAAAGACTACCTGCCTCTACATATTTCTGTCTAGACAACATCAAAAGTCTTTAGCTGAAAGTACACTGTGTAACTAATGGAATTAAATGGACAAATTCAGAATTAACAAGCCAGTAAAGGCAGTAAAAGCGGGGGGTGGGATGAACTTTCCACAATGCTGCTAACTAAGGACAATTTAGAATAAACATAGAAACCTTTAAATAAAGATCAGGAAAAAAAGGCCTCCTCAATAGAGATGATGAAACAGTGTTACATTCTTCCTGAAGAAGCTTGAGTGATTGAAATCGATTTATTTTTCTTGCGAATATTTTTCAGAAATGGTTTTCCAATACATCTTTCCTGGGACTGGGAGTATGTGATAGGCCCCTGATCACCTTATGCATGTCCATTTTGTGCATAAGGGTTTTGGTTTTGTACATAAGTCAGAATTAGAACTCATAGTCTCCTGGTTTATAGGTTGGTTGTTTAAGGCCCTGTCACACTGGCCGATGGATGCAAACCGTTTGTAAAAAGGACACAGCGGACGAGAAAAATGTTCCATTCATTGTTATCCGCTCTCAAAAGGGGCAAAAATTTG
>BHFT01008037.1:0-29050 GCA_004320025.1 Laticauda laticaudata | reverse complement strand
TGTGTGTGTGTGTGTGTGTGTGTGTGTGTGTGTGTGTGTGTAAAAATGTAGATTCAGGTTCATATAATAGACTAAACCAAATGTTTTAGGTAGCTCGGGGTGCCAGAACTCATTTCTTCTTTGCTTGGTCAACTTTTGTAGGGTTGTGTGATACATTGTACCTACAAGTTGCAGAAGCCTAGAGTGGATTTCTATTTGCACAGAGAGGGGAGGACTCGCAATACAGTATAATATCATAGGGGTACAGTAGTAGAAACTGGTGGCATACACATCTGGAGCCAGGTCTGCTGTTTGTGTCATATCTTTACAGAGAAGCCTGAACTGTGGTCTTACAGGGATCCAGACTGGGGTACTTCAAATTAATTATTGACAAAGGGCAATATGTTTCCTAGCCTGAATGAACTAATGTATTTCATAGGTTGAGCAGGTCAACAGAGTTTGTGGCCTCTCTGATTTTGTTGAACTACATTATTCAAGATCCTTGTCAGCTGGTGAGGTCATAACGCTGCAGAATTTAAAAACTATGCAAGCTATTGTATTAGGTCAATAAGCATAATTGTGTTCACTGAGTAAACCACAGCTGGCTGGGTTTGTACAATAAGTAACACTCAGTTAAATCAAGCAAGGGCATTTTGTGCCATTGTTTGATGTGTGAACCAAGTCAGTGAGTGTGTAATATAAAATCTTTCATCTTTTTGGTGCCCAGTTTAGAGTGTTTTCACATATTTTGAAGCAGTGGTCTGAGCTACTTTTACTCTGGTACTCTTTTAAGTTCTTACTGCCTCTCTTATTTCAGTATTTGGAAGATGTTATTGATTGTAAACTGAGCTTACAGTACATTGCAAAAGGAAAAATACATATTTTTAGAACAGAGTAGATTCTGGGTAAATGGATGCAGCCTCTACATTATCAGGATTAATTCCAAAATATTATTATAGAAAAAGATTGAAAGTTAATGTCATTACTATCTCATCTGCATAGTCTTGGCTATCTGCTTGCACTGAATGTAATAATAAACTCATTAGTTATTGTGTGATTTGTATTGAATTTCTGGAGTCCTCTGTTATTAACTTTTATTGAAATTCAGAGAATCTATATTAGGGTAGACCATGTTATCAGAATATATTGGTGAAATATGGTTTGTGATTAAGTGGGAGACTAGCTTTGGAAACACAGCCTTAATTTAGAATGATGTCTGAACTGAAACAGTTTTAGAGGTTAGCATTATTATACTTTTGCAGCAAAACCAACCTGGAGTTGAGGACCTTCAAACTAACACATCTTTTATTACATCATACTTATTAGAACCATCTTCCTGGATTCATAAAATTTCTCAGAACGGGTTTCCTTTCCTTTTCCGGTTAATGATGAACTAGAACTTATGATGGCATCAGAATTACTGTAAGCTATAGTTCTGTTCTTAATCCAACACTAGATATTGAAGGCTCTAATACTGTACTAATTTTTTAACCTTAGTTAAAAGCAGACCTGCAGTTTGCAATGTTTGAGATTATCCTAGTTCAGAAGAGAACATAGTTTTTTCTCCTACTAGCTGGACTGTAGCTTATGATTAGATAAAGGATTGATTTTATACAGTTTCTGAGAAAATAATATATATGTATATATATGTGTATATATGTGTGTGTGTGTGTGTGTGTGTGTGTATATATTTATATATATATATATATATATTTGTGGTTTTTTTTTTTAAGCTCTCGCGGGTACTTACATTTGTGCTGTTTAGCTTCCTTCGGGTTATTATCCACGGCAATGTAGTTCTGTTAAAGTTGTAGCAACGTTTCAGCAGAATCTCATCTGCCATCATCGGCTTCTGTTATGGAATAGTGTCTCCAGTTCCTTCTGTTTCAATTGAGCTGGTCTATTCTGATTGGCTATTAACCTGGGTCTGTGTTTCATTGGACTTGGAGTTGATTGATTGTGTTTCTAGTTTCTTCCTGTCTGTTTTGTGGCTTTGATTGGCGTCGGCAACACTCTGTTCTTGTTGTTGGAGCTTTCACATGCAGCTTGGCTTCGGGTTGAAAGGACGGCTGCTATTTCATCAGCAAGCTGGGTTTCACCTGGGTGGCCTGGTGGGGGGGTGTTCTGAGCTGGAGGCATCAGAGGGAGTCTGGTCTGTTGCTCAGGTGGTTCTGCCTGGCCTGTGGTGTGGAGATCTTCTATTTGAGAAAGTGCAGGCTCAAATGATGACAGTTCTGCTGGAATCATCTCTTCTATTCATGCTGTCAGGTCTTTTTTTCAATCTCTATGGCTTCTCTTGATGATTCTAGTGGGCTGGGGTTTTCTATAGTGGCTAGGGTTTTAGTGCCATTGAAAGTTTGACATGTTGTACCTGTGTTTCATGTGTTGGACTACAGTGAGGAGGTGCTGTTCCAGCTTTTTTACTTGCATTTTGTGTTCATCTAGCGGGTACTTATTCTTCTATTGGTCTGTCCCAGATGTAATTGGCCGGACATATTACGGGAATTTCGTATATGCCTGGTTTTCCAGGTCAATTTTTGTCTATGGGTCCTCAGGAATGGCTGCTATTTTTTTGTCTGTTTTGAAGGCAGTCTTGATGTGGATGCCCTGTGTAGTACTTACTTGTTTATCTGTCTAGTACCTCTTATGTTAGGGCAAGACAGCGTTCCATAGGTCTTGTTGGTCTTTCTAGGTCTCTGTTATTTCTTGGTGTGTTTTTGTGGATCAAGCTGGTGATTCTGTTTTTGTGGAAGCCATTGGCTGTCAATACTTTCAGTCAGGGTGGCATAGTTCAGTCCTCTATATGTGTTCTCTTATCTGCCAGCGTTTGTTCTGGTTATTAGTGTCTTCGCCATGGAATTATCTGTGCTGGTGGCGTTTTTTAAGGGTCGGCATTTACAGTTTTTTTAAGGGTCGGCATATATGCGAAGTATATACGGTAGGTGTACTGATGTTGAAATAATCAGATATCTATCCAATTGGCCATCATTTTTGCACCCTGATTTTGGTTAAGCCTGCATAGGAAACTATTATGAAGTATTATTGCACTAAAAGATAGTCAACTGGAGGAATTAAGATTTTAGACAAAGAAATTTTATGGTAAGAATACTTTACTACTAGAAATTCAGAGCATTTGTTTTTCAGGATGTGCGCAGTATAATTTCAAAGTATCCAAGATTACTCTCAATACTGTGGCTTTAATTTGTCTCTTTGGCAGAAATCCATTTTGATAAGGAGGATAACATTAAGTATTTTAAAAGTCTATCTGCTAATATTGAGCAAAAATTTTATAATCTGCGTTTAGTAGGTGAAATAGTCTATTCTCTTCTTTACTTGATTCATAACTTCTAGCAATGGAAGATTCAACCATTCTTGTAAGTTTTGTAAATTCTGCCGGCAGACTATCGGGGCCTGATGCCTTACATGATTTTTGCCTTCCTTGAGTGCTTTCAGTTAAACTCCATTCATCCTTATGTTGCTTCTAACATTGTTTATCAATCTCTTCAGGTATCTGGTGTAACTTAGCATTCTGTAGGTACTGTTTTAAGCTCTTTTCCTCATGAATTTATTCTCTGTGAGTGTTATATGTTTCCATGATAGTCCACGAATGATTTTCCTTCTTCTCTTTACTACCATAGCAAACTTGGCCTTGGTCATCTATTAATTGCAACATTTTCCTTGATTCTTTCTCCTTCTCAATTTATATGCTAACCAGCTAACCTGGTTTATTTGCATCTCAAAAGTAGTTCTGTTTAGCACCTCTAATTTTCTGTGCTAATTTTTCTTTTCTAATTTAGACCCATTTTATGTTTGGTTAATACCATTTTTAACTTAATGTCCTTTTTCGGTGGGCATTGTTCTGCAGGCTCTTTTTCAAGTCCTTTAAACTCATCCTGTAGAATTGCCTTAGAGGCTGAATCTTTTTCAATTGGTATTCCTTTTCCTTGATAGTCTATTATCAAAGCCTCTGGCATATGCCTTCATTATATCCCAGGACATTCTGGATTGATGTATTCTCTTTTTTGTTTTCTCCGCAAAGAAAAAGGCCAGTTATCTTTCTCCCATCCACTGTGTTGAAAGTCTTTTTCCTTTAAAATATTATTTATTTAACGTCCATCTAGATCTTCTTCTTTGTCCTTTTTCCATTTAATTGTCATTGGATTGTGATCTGCCCGAGTATTTGTTTCAAATTTATTTCTTGAATATTAGTTTAATAATTCTATTTTGACATCCATATTTCAATATCTATTCTTGGACCATGATAAGTGTCTATTGGGTATTGTTTAATTTTAGCATTTCTTTTTCTCCATGTATCTTTTCAAGTTTATTTCATCTACATTTTAAAAAAGATTTTAGGGAGAGTCTTTCTTCTGTTTTGCTTTATTGTGGCTCCGTTTGGAAAAATAAATAAAGATAAGACAAAGATCTTGACAAAGAGAATATGCTATTCAAGACAAAAGGAAGAACTGGCAGACGCTTCTTGAAAAGTTCAGGTTCGAATAAGATCAAGTACTTGGGGAAAAACTTGACAGCAATATGCAGACACACTAAAAGAGAATTAATTATGTCCAAACTTAAAACAGCAGATAGTGCTAGATTTGGCAAAAATGGGAAGATTACAATTGTCATTAATAGGGGAGAATATCAACAATCAAGATGAATATATTACCAGAATTTTATATTTGTTTCAAACAATTCCAAGTTAGGCTTGCAGAAAAGAACTACTTTAAGATTTTAAATAAAATTATGTTGAAATATATATGGCAAGGTAAGAAAGCGAGGATATAAAGTTTAAAACTTTTGCAAGATGCTAGAATAAGAGGATGGATTTGGGTTTGCCCTAATTGGGAGTTGATTTACGCAAGCTACAAATTTTGAATGTGAATTAAGGAATGGATAACATTAAAAAATTACTAGAATTGTTGACATTAGACGGACATGATCTGTTGTTGGGGTGGCCTGTTGTTTTTATGGTATTAAAGGAACGAAAACACAGGGTACGTTTTTTAGAAGACATTTATATCTGGGAGTCTCTGTGGTTAAACTGTAGAGATTAAAAAACAATGTTGTTTGAAAATTCCAGTCTGGCTATCGGACTTTTGAAGGCCTTTTCTTATACCTCAATAATATATCAAAAAGGAACAAACAGTTGAGAGTGGTAAATATTGAATGAAGGGTGAACTTAAATCTATACAAAAACTTAGAGGAACAAGGTTATACCAAGATTGAATTGGTTTTCATATGCGCAAAATACATTCAAGGTATGATAAAGATTCTAAACAGAAGGTTTTCTATGATAAACTGATGACTTAGATAGATTTTGACACGTTAACTGATTGAAAATGATTGATTTAAAAAATGTATGGGATAATTTATTAGAAATTAAACTAAAAGGAAGAACAAGTTATAGAAACTTGATTGCTTGGGGAAGAAGAATTTTGGAATAGGTATTGATCTAGAGAAATGGCAAAAAGTTTGTGGTCTCAAAATTATAAATGACAATGTCAAAGCATATAAAGAAAATTTGTATAAGATGTTTTACAGGTGGCATTTCCCCTCAACAAGTAATAGCAAGAATGTTCAAGAATAAATCCGAAACAATGTTGGAAATGTCATCAGACACCTGGTTCATAATACCTATATGTGGTGGACTTTGTGGCGGATGCCTAAAAAAATACTGGGGACTAAAATCCACGAACGTGTTGGGAAAAAAATAGAAAAGAAAGCATATAGATTTGACAACCAGAGAGAGTTATTTTTTATTGGGAATTTTACCTGGAATAATAGTAAAGACTGTGAAAATACCTGATTGTATATATATTTAACGAGTGGCGATGGATTGGTATTCACAGGAAGAAGATATTAAGAAAATATTTGGATGTTGCTGAAATGAGTAGATGACATTTGAAATTAGAGAACAAGATGAAAAACAAAGATTTATAAAAACTTGGAATCTATTCGTCAAATGGTTAGACAATAAAATATAGTAATGGAAATATGTAGACTTTTAGAAAATACTAAAACTATATAAAGATGTTTCCTTTCTTAATTTATATCTACAAATGATCTCTAGGATAAGACATGTGTTTGGGATGATAATATGAACTGTCATAAAAACAAATTAAGCTAAAATATTATTTGTAAAGCATGATGAATAAAAGTATAGTCAAATGATTAATAATGATTATTAATGTATTTAATATTTGATTTGAAAATACGAGATTATATACAATGTAATTGTAATTGAAGACTAACGAATGGAAGCACAAAACAATTTGTAAACCAACCGGCACACTGTATGTATGTATATATGGAAGATGGCTTGATGTTTTTATGTTTTGTTTGTTTGTTTGTTTTAAAAACCAACAATTTTTTTTAAAAAAGAATACTTTACTACTATAGCTATAGTTATT
Organism: Laticauda laticaudata; assembly: GCA_004320025.1. Classification (NCBI taxonomy): domain Eukaryota; kingdom Metazoa; phylum Chordata; class Lepidosauria; order Squamata; family Elapidae; genus Laticauda; species Laticauda laticaudata. The sequence continues at coordinate 22,658 of BHFT01008037.1, read as the reverse complement.
ATTGGAAGAGAATATTTGTGGCTTAGGATATTTGAACTGTGGGATCCTTGGTTCTCTGAATTTAGTTGTTTTCTTGCAGATGTTTCTTTCATTAGTCAACTAGATAACATCAGTGCTAGAAAGGAGTCAAGTTTGCTCTCTAGTGGCTTTTCCTGTCAAAGTGGTTCCTTGAATAAGTGGTTGTTTTCTGTTAGCTTATTGTATGAGTTGGTAGTTCCTCAATCAGGGTATTGTTTACTGCTTGATTGTTGAGCTGGTGTTAATCTGGGTGTTAATCTAGGTGCTGATTGTTGCTGAGGAGGTATTTTAGCCTTTTTGTTTCCTTTTTGGCTTATGATTGTCTCTTTTGAATGATATGTATATGTTGTTTACCTGTGTGTGATTATTGCAGGCTGATTTGTCTGAGGAAGGAACATTTGCAAAAAACAATAAAGCTCAGAAAGAACCAAGGACCACCACAATTATTATTGCTGCTCCTGTTGCTATTATTATTTGAGCAAATGGTTTCTGCTAATATCCTGATTTTGACTTCACTTTTATTTAAATATTTTTTTAAGAATTAGCTTGAATGTTTATTTCAATGCAGTTGTACTGTACATGCTGAGGAATTGTATTTTAAAATATAGTATCCTTTGAAGAAAGCCAGGCAGTTTCCCTTAAAAATATGGCTTCCATAATTACAAATACATTTATCAGGTCTCATATAAATGTAAGTTTTTGATTGCAGTCACAGTATTAGGAACCTGGAAGTCAGTACTGTATAAGTTTCTCCAAATGCAAGAAAGGGGACCTCAGTCCTGGAGTATAACCATACATTTTTTTTCTTCTAAATGTTATTTTTGAGTCAAATGCAACATTTCTAGCCTCAGCTTCTGAAGACACATCAACTTTGTCATTGTTTTTATCATCTGATATTCCATGAATGTTTTCTGTAATCTTAATTTTCTGGCTCCAAACTCTATCAAAAGTCTTTTTGGACATTGAAAATGAGAAAAGCAAATTAGAGGGGAGGTTGCAGATCTCCCGGTAATTCTACTTTAAAGTAACAAGTGGAATTTAAACTCTTCCCCCAAGTATTTGTTTTTTGAAGTTCTAACCCGAAGCCACTTTGTGATCCTGAAGTAATGAGGGGTTTGGTGTTTTCTGGAGGATAAGAGTCTGTCATAAATACCCCTACATCCATATATTGATACCAAGTACCCCAAATGTGGTTTCTGGGAGAGGAACTGCGAGGTTGGGATTACTTTTTGGGGAGGGAAGCTGCCTTGTATCTTCCTTGAGTACTGTCTTGATCACTTTCACAAATGTCCAAATAGAGTGAAATGAACTTAATTTGTAGTAAGACATTACCTGTACATTCAAAACAGAATATTGCTTTCAGGTTCTGGTACAGCATGAGGAAAATTCAAAAGAACACAGTTCTAGGTTGTAATCTTTTATCTCCCTCACGAATGACAGCATAAACTGATGTTCATCAATTGAAATACAAAGTCAGGATTAACCACCCAGTTCCCGCCCCACTGTTTAAATAGTTCCCTAGCCCCGCCCAGCCACCTACGTGCACACTCCACCCTTCCCTTCAAGAAGCCGGGTCATGCGACATTAAGCAGGGAAGCCAGCAGATTCCAAGTGCCAGCCACACTTAGCAAGCATGCGTGTAGGCATCCAGCCCCATTTCATCTGTGTGGCTGCCTCACAGCTGTTTGGTGACGATGTCAGCAGCAGCAACAGATTGGGTGGGTTTTGCTTGTCCTCGTCCATCCATCCAGCAGTCTGGTGTGGGCCCAGTGGTCTGCTAGGTGTAGTCTGCAGTGGGTGTGTCACTCTCGGGTCCCTGTGGGAAAGGCAGTCCCAGTTTCTCCGTTCCCCTCTGGAATGGCAGCCCTGGGCTGCCAGACATACCAGGGCTGACAATTGCTTTTTAAAAATTGTCCCTACCCTCCAGTTGTGAGCACTGAGAAATCAGAACTTACTACGATTATTAAGAGTAAAGGTTCATCTGTTTTTGAAGCACTTTTAATCTTTTAGGGAGCCCATTAGAATGTATTTCAGTTGGTTCAAGTTTTACATATGTCCGTCTTGGTTCAGCACAGTTTGGATTTATTTATTATAAGATGAACATAGGGAGATGTTGGAGACTTGGGGAATCTCTTGAAATACTCACTAATCTTACTTCTTGCTTTTTCTCTCTCTCTTTCTCATTTTTTCTTGCAGTTCCTGGGCATAGCATTTCTTGGAATTGGACTTTGGGCATGGAATGAAAAAGTAAGTTAACTACAGAAATCTGTACAGCCAAATAAATTCAAATATGTCTCCCAATATTTGAAAAAAAAAGATTTCCTTCTTTAAAAGGTGCCTTGTTAAGCATATCCTTCATTTAACAAAATTTGCTGCAAGTAGTCCTTAATTTATTACAGTGATTGAGCCTGCAATTAGAGTTGTTGGTCATGATATGGTCATTAAGTGGGTCTTCAAATGACCATACCCTATTTTATGATTTTTTTGTTGGTGGCAGTTGTTGAGTAAACCCATTGTTCACTGTGGCCATTTTTTTTTTTAGAAACCAGAAGGAAACACTGGTTTTTGGCAAAAATGTTGTAAATTGCAGTCATCAGACCATGGTTGCAAATAGCGTAAATGTAAGCAAGTTGCCGAGCTTTCAAAATGTGGACATATGACGGGGGTGGTTGCCCATCAGAACTTTGAATTCTGGTTTCAAGTATTTTTCCAGGAGGAGGGTCCATTGTAAATTCAACTGGTTGCTAAGCAACCAGTTGACATATCCTTGCAGTAGGGAAAGGGCACCTAAAATTTTAGAAGACTCATGTAGAGTGCCACCTTTAATAGACTCTCAGGCTTACTCAAATTGTATCCCCACTTTATTTTTTAATTATATTTCTTTATTACTATAAATCCTTTTAGATTCCTGGTGGTTTACAGCAATGAAAAACAGACGTAATAGAATTAAGTGACTTTGGCCTAGCCATTCTCTCAGCCCACAGAATAATTGTTGAGGAATAAAATGGGAGGGGAAAGCATTATGTATAGTGGCTTCAACTCCTGTAGGAAAGGTAGGATATACATCTAATAAAAATAAATAAATCTAACAAACAAATTATGTAAAATAATAGTGTGTTCTAAGCAAATCAGTAATAAAAATAAATAACATTATAAATATACCGTACAAAATGAAAGATACCAAGGATTCAGTTCTAGAAAACCACAATTGGCTGTTCCATAAAATAAGTAAATCACAGGAAAAATATGGTTTTCTGGCTTCAGCCCTCATCATGTCAGAAAAATGGGGGGGCCACCTGTGGCTTAACCCAAGAGAATTGCCTTGGACAGGTTGACTCAGGCTCAAGGAGCCAGTCCTGTTGATAGCATACTTTTAAAATCAAAACTGGCACCTTGAATTGCTTCCAGAAATATGTTGTGTAATATACTTTTAAAGTGTTAATATAGGTGAAAGAACTGGTTAAAATAGATAGAGTCTTGGGGTGATTCTGCCCTGTTTGAGAAAACAGGGAGTGTCTTCAAAATGATGGTTGTTATGACTTGTTTTTCTACTGTTAAAAAAATGCCATGCATTTATCTTTACACTTATTTTGACAGCTTTCAGACTTAATTAAAACCTAGCTGCCTTTTTTCTGTAAATGAGATGACAATCTTAGATTTAAATGAGAAAATGAAGTTTGAAAGAGACATATTAAAGAGTGGGAAGAGCCTTGTTGTGTCCTAAGAAATTAGGAATTGCAGGGAGCTGTTAGAATTATATGTATCATTAAAATCCCTCTCTTGGAATTTGGAAGAGTTCCGTTCAGGAATTATTATGTAATTAATTGTTTATATATGTTAGCTTGTATTAGGTTTGAAATATTGCTTGGTTTAAATTTAGAGGGAGATAGGGCTATTTATCAGATATTGCATATCCTGGTTCTCTTCTGGTGTGTGTAGTGTAATAATGAGAGAGGGAAAAATATTCCTTCTTTCATGTTATGGAAGTCTCTTTTGAAAGGATACCCTTTTATTTTTCAGTATTTCAGAAGATTAATATTTTACTGAGATTTTGTAATGTATATGGACATACTTGGATGTAATTAGCAGATAAAAGGGCAGATTGAACATCTAAAAATTAGCCTTGCTGCACCATTCTTAGTTTCTCTCTTCCATTATTGCTTTTCTAACCTTTCAACAAACCATTTGGGCAGAATGTCATTTGTGCTAAATGACACGTCATGACTTTTTCATAGAGGATATGGCTGTGGGCCTGATTGCATTGGTAGATTAATATATGTCAACACAGAAAGAATTCACAGGAAATAATAAGAATGTTTGTACAGAATGTTATTAATCTCTCCTTGGACACAAATGCCAAATTCTAGTGTGGCTCCTTCATACTTTCCATGAAAGGGAAGGGGGAGTGACAGTAAAAACCCGGATACATCTGTGATATATTTTTATTCCTTGTTTTCCCATTCTCTCACCTCTTCTTCCCTTTACATTCACTGCCAAAGGGAGTGCTGTCCAACATCTCTTCCATTACTGACCTGGGTGGATTTGATCCAGTTTGGCTCTTCCTTGTGGTTGGAGGAGTGATGTTCATACTGGGCTTTGCAGGATGCATCGGTGCTCTGCGGGAGAATACTTTTCTTCTCAAGTTTGTAAGTAACTGTACCAAATTCCTTCTGAAAGAATAAGCATTTTTCCCTGTAGAAGTATGTATCATTTTAGCTCTTTTAAAAATTTACTTCAAGCTTTTTTGGAGATGCTTGTCTTTAAAAAAAAACACTTTAAAGTCCAGTTCAGGTGTTCAACTTAAATGGGATGTTTAAACATAAATAAAATAATGGGATGATCTCATTAGCTTAACGCTGAGTGGAATTTCTAATAAATTCTTCTTTAAATGGAACCACTGATAATTCTTTCTTTAAACCTTACTATTTAACTTTCATTTCAAGTAATATATTGTTATAAGAAATGACATACGAACAACCATGAATAGATAAATATTGTGACATGCTGAGGCACTGAGAAGATAGAACCTTTGCCTATATTTCGAATTAATTTATGTGTGTTCTGTTCATACTTTTGTGTTTACAATCTTGAGTCTTGGAATGTTTCAGCATCCATTCTGAGATGTAAATATTTATTTTAGTCATTGGTGGCCTCCTTTGACAATTACAGGAAATATAAATCTGATAGATAACTTAAAAAGCAATAACAACTTACCGGCAGCAGAAAGATCTCAGTCTGGCTCATATCAATCAGTTGGTCAAACAATTAGGTGGATTGGTTAGTTCTCCTATGAGCTGTTCAGAGCATCCAGTAGTGGGAGGTGCTTCAGTCTCCACATTCACAGGCTGAGCTTGATTTAGCTGGAATACGCGTTCGTGCCCTCCACAGCGTGACTCCTTCTCAGCATTCCCCCAATTTAGTTCAGCCTCGTGCGAGACAGGCAGTGCTTTCGATGAATCCATTGAATGAAACAGGTATCTTAGCTTCGTGTCACAGGCAGGTTTGATTGCAATTCAATTTGTTTTCTTTGCCTCTTTCCGACTAATCTGAAAGTCCTATTTAAGGGAAGCGCCATTGTGCCCCCCCCAAAAAAGGCGGAGGTTTTTGGGCTGCTCTGCACCAACCTCCCCACAGCCAAATTTCTTCACCTGCGCCAGTTTGGTTGTCACTGTGCTTTTAACTCCATTTCTTTGCTAAGCGGCTTGAATTGTTGGTTTAAAAGAAAAAAAAGGAAGAGGTGTAAACCGAGTTGTATCGCCTTTCCCCCTCCGAATGCGTTCCTTCAGTGGGTAGTTATTAAGTTTTCCCATTCTTTCTCTGCCATTCTGTTTAATTTGCGAGCAGTCAGGCTCACTTGCAAGGCATGGAAGCTTGCCACTTGCAGAGACGCGCGAAAGAAACTAACTCTGGAGGCCATTTGAGTTGCCACCTCATGGCTGCGCGCCTTGGCTGTACATTCACCTAGAGCTTGTGTGAAGGTATTTTCTGCATCGAAGCCAGCAGGATCCCTTGCAGGATTCTGTGAGCAATATTACCGCTCGTTTGGCTTACCTCACTGCAAGGATAATTACTTTGTTGTAAAAAAATATGGTTTTTTGGAGCTTTTTTACCCTCACGAGCCTCATTCTCAGTGGAACATGCCAGCAAGCCACTGGCCATTGTCCGCCGTGCATGGAAGCTGCTGAGGCCCTTACAATCATGCAAACTGGGCCTTAGCGCATTTGCTAATTTGGATAATTGGATTAGTATATTAATCTTGAATTGTTCTCGTTATTAATATTGGAATACACACAAAAACACACACACACACATTATATATAGTAAGTATACTGCTCATAGGAGCAATTACAAAGCAGATTATAGCAATATTATAGATAATTATTCTATAATTGATAACTAATCACTCATAGGTAATAAACTATTTGACAGTATAATATTTATTTCAATAAATATTATCACTGGCGATATGACTCCATTATTTATAGTATAGACACCAGTAAAAACAAAAATATAAAAAATATAAGCGGGGCAATAAAATCTTGATCAGGGCACCGTTCTTGACTCAATATCGACCCTGGGCGTGCCGAACCGCCTTGTCTACATTTTATATTTAATTACTGTTATTCTAATTTTAAATCAAAATCGGCAGAATGGGTAGCATCTCTCAGGTCCTGGCCTTGAAGGGCAAAGCCATTATCAAAACACAGGTGGAAAATTCTAAAGCCTCAGAATAGGACGCCTTAAGGCACCATAATGCCTTACAAAGAGAATAGGGGCATACTCGAGAGGCCCACAACTGTATCTCAAGGTGCCTCCTCTCCCAGTCACATCGGTTTTTTCACACCTCGTTCCTCCCCTGATCTCTCCTTTCATCCAGGTGCAGCTTGACTCCACAAGGACAACAGTCCCAAGTGTCTGGAACACAATCAGAACTACGGCCCTCAACCACAATTCACTCCAACAGCGCTTGGTCCTACGGCCAGGTGACAGTCAGTTGAAGGAGTCCCAAAAGATGAAAGCCTGAGGATGGAGATGCTATTCGCCGCAGGGATTAAGTAGTGGGGCTCGCAGACGTTTTAATGTCCAGCACTTTACCCTGTGGCTACGAGCTAAGAGCCCCGAACCCTGAGGTCACTGAACCAGAGTCGAAGCAACACCAGACCAGGTACATTACAGGGGGAGACCCCCCTCCAAGGGCCGGAGGAGGAGGAGGAAGAAGTAGATCAACTTTTCAAAATGGCCGAGTCTGGAAGTGGGAGGATCAAGTATCATGATAGCGGCCCATCAGAGGCAGACACGCCTTAGGAAGGGGAAATGTCTAAGGAAAGGAAGGTCTTAGTTCTAACGAGCCTGCCTTTTAAAGTATTCCGGCCACAGAGCTTTTCAATCTCTCTTGTTTAAGCCAAAGACATTGCCAGGCCTAAACGCCAAAATCATCTGACACACCTGACCCTTTCAGTGGGAGGGACCAAGAGCGTACATGATCTTTCAACAACAAAGCGTAGTTTGAAGCAGAGGTAATATCCAGTTCCACCCATATTTTGGACCTGGTGCAGAAGCAGATGGCTTCCTGCAGTGTTGATTACAACCTCCCCAACCTGGACATGATAGGAAATGATTTCAACTTGGACCTGATTGTTGCAAAGTTATGGTGTAACCCCGTGGTTTAACGAGCCTATAGTGGCTTTAGTGTTCCCCTCTATTCCCAGTGAGGCGCTGAGGCCCTTAAATCTGGAGGAAAACGGGTCGAAGCTAGCCGCTACGCAGAGCCAATCAGTCTGACGCGTGGGCTATCAGATCAGCCACGGCCGCCTCCTTCTTCACACGGTCGTCTCTTAGATGGCTTTGTCATTTGAAACAGCACGTTCCTTCTTCTAACGTTAGGGCACACCAAGATTTTTCGAAACTTACGGAAGCTGCCGATGCTACCTATCACGAAGTCAAGTTTTCAGCAAAGGCCATTACCTCACATGTCACAGCGCGTCGCTTGCTATGGTTAAGACACTGGCAAGCCGACTTCAAACTCAAATCCAAGCTGGCCTCATCCCCCACTTTGGGAGATTGGCCCTTGTTGTTTGGCCCTTCCTTGGATTCACTACTAATTGAAACACGCAACAAGAAGAAAATTCTCCTTTCCCCTTTTTCGGAAGTCAGATCCTAGAAGCCCCCAGTCCTTTCGGAGGGGATCCTTTCGATCTTTCTTTCAGGGATGCTTCGCTTCCAGATACCAGAGACGGTTAGATTTGGCCTCATGCTGGAGTTTAGATCCACTTCCCCAGATTCCTTCATGTCATACCCTCCTTCCAGAGACCCGGCCAAGCGTTATCTCATGGATTCCGCTATCCAACATGTACTGGATATATGAGCCATCCAACCAGTAGCGACCAATCAACGAGGCCAAAGTTTTTATTCACATCTTTTTGTTGTGCCAAAAAATTCGGGGGGTGGGGGGGATGGAGAGCAATATTAGATTTGAAATGTCTCAACCATTTCTTAGTATATCGCAAATTTAAAATGCATACCCTCTAATTAATATTTCTGGGTATCAGGAAAGGGGACGTGCTCACGCCCATAAATTGACGGAGGCGTACTTGAACATTGATATTCGCCCCTTCCATTATAAATTTCTGAGATTCTGCTACAATAACCATTTTGAATTTGTGGCCCTTCCAATCGGATTAGCCTCTGCCCACAGGACCTTCGTGGTGCAAGCGGCCCACCTCAGGAATATCCCGGTACGCCTCCAGTGTTATCTTGATGATATTTTGATTTTATCTCCTTCCGCTTATCAGGCAGTCAGACACCCAGAACACATTACTATCCCTACAAGAGGATGGCTTCTTCATAAATTGGAAGAAGAGTCAATTAACCCCATCGACTTGGATAATCCATTTAGAGGCGATCATAGATACAGTGGAAGGCAAGGTTTATCTGTCACCAGATAGACTAAGTAGCATTCAAAATTGGTTAAGGAGATCAGGTTGCTTAAGAAGGTGTCTTAATGGACTATGCCAAATTGTTGGGCAAAATGATGTCAATATGTTAATCTATTATTCCTTGGGCGCCTTCTATCAGCCACACTAGAATCCTCCAGTGGTCCTGCTACGTACGGCAGCGACGTGATGGCAACAGCAAGCTTCTCAAACACATAAAGTCCAGGGTTCCACCAGGTTCTCAATATCTCTCCTCTGGGGTCCAACCGAGTTATCAACAGAGCTGTCTCTTCAAGGAGCCACTAAGGCTCACCATACACCACAGATTCAGTTCTGTTTGGATGGGGAGCTCCACGTTCAGTTCGCTTCAACCCAGGCAGATGGTCCGACATAGAACAGTCGTGCAGCATAAATGGGCTGGAATTCCGCCAGTACCCTGGCCCTTCGCAAACGTTCTTCCCCAGGTAACGTCAGTCAGCACAATACTGAGAACTGACAGCAATGTAGCAGCCAAAGCTCACATAAACAAACAGGGGGTACTACAATCAAAAAGCTAATGCGGAAGGGAGCGCCTTTGTCAGCTGGGCAGAGAACAACATACTTTCGCATCAAGGCAGAAAACATTTACGGGTCTGTCAAATGCACAGGCAGACTGGCTAAGCAGGGCCACCATAGAATCAATCAGAGTGGGCGCTTCCACCGCATCTCTGTTTCAAGAAGCGGCACGGACATTTGGTCAGCCGGTGGTGGACCTATTTTGCTTACCCTCTCAACACTCAGTCTCCGATATTTTTTTTCAGGGTCCAATCCCAAGGGGCGGAGAATTTCAACTCGCTCCGCTGTAGGTTGCCCGCGGGTCTCCTTATGATGTTTCCCTCCACTTCTGCTGGATTCCCAAGGTCATCCAAAAGTTACTAGACGATGAGAGCGGAAGTTACTTCTAGCAGCTAATTTTAGCTGGGCCAGTATGGCCATGGTTCTGCAGACCCTCCAGCAAGTCTCTTGGTAGCTCCGCCCGTGGAAATTCTGTCAGACAGAATCTCATTAACTCGTGCTCCTTCAATATCCGGAACCCTCAATGGTTACAATTTGAACTGTCTGGAGGTTGAGCGGAGTGATTTGAAGGGCGAAAAGCTCTTCAATAGGGTTTATCGACCTATCCTAGCGCGCCAGACATCCCCTCAAACAATTCGGCATTTACAACGCCACATGGTCACCTTCTGCAAATGGTGTAGTAAGTATATCAAATTGCTCCTGCCTCTCCTCTCGTCACTCAGACTCTATAGAGTTTTACAGAGGGACTACGATAAGGGGTTGTCACTTAATACGTTAAAAAAGCAGGTGGTGGCACTTGGCATCAGTTCTCACCCATTTGCGAGGCCCTCAGTTCTCTTCATATTACATCCACACATAAGGTTTTTCCCTCGAGGAGCCTCCAATTTACTCCCTCTTATTCGTAGTGCATGGTAACCTACCAGCATCATGGGAACCTTATAAACAAAGTGTCTTGTGGCTCTGACCAAGGGAAACGCACTGTTTCAAACGCTTTGAAAACGTAGAAAAGTCTCCACTCTTCTGACTTACAGAAGTAGTTTCCCTTGTAGCGATCACTTTCACTCGTTGTGTTTCGAAAATTGCAGCGACTCTGTCCATCAGACAAGAATCCTCCCATTTTCATACGCCTGCAATCGAGCTATGCGTTTCTTCGCCACGGCGATACTTACATTTATGATTGCCCTAGAGGTCAATTTGGCCTTTATTCAGAGACACAAAGCCAACTATTCTTCCAAATTTTTGCCCAGCCATCTACTAGGGGGAGGAAAGACAATGGGCACTAAGCTTTGATGTTGAGGTGTGGCTCTTGAAGAATCTATACTCAACCGTGCAATGCTTTTTAGAGAATATTGGAGGCTTATTGTTCCTTCACGCCACAATACCTGCAGGGTTTTACATATGTCTCACCATCTACCTGGATAGGCTGTTGGCTATTATGGCTGCTGCAAAAATAGCAAAACATATTCAAGACTCAATCTCCATCGGTTGATGCCTACGTGCAAGCCATTAACAGCTATTCATTCAACAAGAGTGCAGCAACTTCAGGCATCATGGGCCATCACAGGCGTAGAATCAACTGAATATCTGTCGGGCCACGGCTTTGGCTTCCCCATCAGCCTTCTCATTAGGCACTACAAAAATTGATGTGTTTTGCTTCTGCTGAGGCTTCCTTTGGCAGAAGAGTTCTGCAAAGGGTCCCAGAGACCAGGAGGAGAGTCCAGACCAGACGGAATCCCTGCCGTAGGACAGGACAGGCTTTGGGTATGTCCCACTACCTGGGATGCTCTGAACAGCTCATAGGAGAAAGGGCATTGGTACTTACCTGACACGCCTGTTCTCTTTGAGCTGTTGAAGAGCATCCAGCCCCACAGTTTTTTTCCGTCTGAATGGTGTCCTGTTTTGGCCAATGAACCTTTTAGAATGTGGGGATGAGAGTGCTTTATTTCTCTTGTCTTCACCAAAACTGGGAACGCTGAAGGAGGAGTCACGTGGTGGAGGAGGAGCATTCCAAAATCAAGCTCAGCCTGTGAATTGTGGAGACTGAAGCACCCTCCCAACTACTGGGATGCTCTTTCAAGCAGCTAAAGAAAATGGGCGTATCAGGTAAATACCAACGTCCTTTTTCTGTCATTAATTTGCCATAGAACATTAGCTATCCATTTTCCTATTAACCATTTGTCATTTGAAAAGCATGTCTGGTTTCCTGCACTATGCAAAGGCTGCAGTTGGCCACTGTTAGGAATGATAGTTTGTTCCTATTTTACGTTTCCCTATTGCTGTATTGGCCTGATCGTTGTTCTGCTTGGATTGCTATGAGTTTTGCAAACTGTTAGCAAACTCTGTTTACTGAACTTTATGATACTGGACTTCGTTTTTGGATTACCCCTGACTGATTGTATTGAATGCTACCTGCTTTAACTGTGTATGATTTGGACTGTTTTTTAGACTTTGTTTACCCATTTCTGCTATTTAATGAAAAAACAACGGAAGTGTTCCAACATTTCTTGAAATTGGCTAAGGTTTTGGCAGAAGAAAAATGAAACATAAGGTAATTACTGTAGCTAACAGATAACGAGACTGAGTTTATAAACAATAAATTCCAAATGATGTTAAAATTGGCTGGTATCGAGCATAAACGTTCTGCACCTTACAGGCCATGACATAACTCATTTATAGAACGAAGAGGGAAACGTTTCAAGCCATGACTCATACTATGTTATCTGATTCAGGTTTGCCTGAAACACCTGTGGGGTGAGGGCATAATGTGTAGCAATCATGTGTTAAACAATGTGGTGAATACAACAACTGGTGAATTGCATTCACGTCGTTGGCATGGCAGAAAACCAAATTTTAAGTTACCCCCACACACATTTGAATGTCCAGCATAGGTGCATATTCCATCACAAGTAAGACTGAAAGGTGCAAGATGGGACCTAAGAAAATTATTTTTTTGTAGGTTACGAAGCCAGTGATGGATAATTTAAGATTCTAGGATCCAGACACAGCTAATGTTTACTGTGGGCTAGTGCTAAATTTCTTGAGCACATTGGGTGGCATAAACAGAATCCGATAATGATGTTGTTATCAACACCCAAAGTAGTCCCTAATGATGAAATAGTTAAACCATCACCAGCCATTAAAGAAGAAAGAACAGGAACAGGAGGAGGTAGAAGAACAGGAGCAGGTGGAACAGGAGAGTCCACCAGTAAGCCCTGAATTACTGAGATGTTCAACCCATGTAATATGACCATCATATTTAGATATCAGTATAGTATGCCAAGAAAATATAGTTCCTGCTAACTATAATGAACTGAAACTGTATCCTGCGAAGGATCAGGGCTGCTTGGCACGAAGCAGTGGATAAGGAACTGAAATCCTTACAAAGGTTGGAGGTATATGAAAATGTCAGGTTACACCAAGTGAGCATGCCATAGGGTGTAAGTGGATTTATAAAATTAAGACAGGTGTGGATGGGACTGTTACCCATTTAAGCCAGATTAGTAGCACAAAGGTTTGAACCCACTTACACACCTAGTCAGCCAACGACTACGATGAGGTGTTTGAACCTAGTCTGAAGGCTACCAAATTACCGATCAGCATTAGTGTGGGCAGCTAAAATAAATACCACAATATACCGCATTTAGATGTGGAGGGCGGCATATATCTTCATGCACTGTTGGCAACATACTATATATTTTAAAGAAGGTTTGGGGATAAAGACTGATAACAAAACTGATTGCTGGAGATTAAAAAAGAGTCTTTATGGCTTGAAGCAATCAGGCTATGAATGGAATCAATGCATAGTGAAGGTATTAACAAAGATAGGTTTTGTAGCTGGCATGGCTGGTCTATGTTTATTCAAAAAGGAAAGTGATGGTGTAATTTCATTGTTGCTATTGTTCACTAATGACATTGCATTAATCGCTAAGACTGAGAAAGAAGCTACTGAGATTATTTCACTGTTAGAGAAGAAATTTAAAATCAAACATTTAAGAGAGATTAAACAGTATCTTGGTTTGAAAATAGATAAAACTAAGGGAGGCTACAAAATTTCACAGGCAGATAAAATTAACCAGTTACTGAACAACTTTAAAATGGAACTTTGTAAGACGGCTAAGACGCCAATGAGCCAGGAGTTTAGCCATAATGATGTTCCAAGTCCTGTTTATCAGTCATTAATTGGTAGGTTATCCTATCTTAGTAATTGGTCTAGACCATACATAGCATATAGTGTCAAATGATTAGCAAGGTTTGTTGCTAAGCGTGTGTTGAGATATCTTATACAATGCATTATGCATATTTGGAGCCGAAGGATGAACCAGGTTTAACTGCATATGCCGATGCAAGTTTTACTACAGACATACCTACACGTAAATCAACGTCAGGTACTGTAGTGTTATTAGGAAATGTGTTAATTGGATGGCAGTCTATTCGACAAAGATATCTAAGCTTATCAACAATGGACGCTGAATTCTCATGTTTATCTCTATTATGTACAGACAGTATGTTATAAACAACTAATAATAGACATGGGAATTAATGTAAATGAACCTATTGTTGTATATGAAGACAACCAATCAGCATTTCAGATGGCTTTCAATCTCACCGTAAAGACAAAATCAAAACACACCGATCTACGATATCTGAATGTGAGACAATATGTTCAAAGTAAAATGATTAAACTGGAGTACTGCATGTCAGAGAATAACATTGCTGATTATTTTACGAAAACCCAAGGCACTGTAAAATGTAAGGCTTGCTGTGAGGAATACGGACTTAAACTGTAAGGTTTTATATATTGTCCTACCCAAAGGGATGTTAGGAATGATAGTCACCTAACAGTTGGTTGGCAATATATAAACCAGGATAGTCATTTAATACTGTTGTATCTTTAAGAGAGTGCTGTAATTGTGATTGGCTCTGACGGCCATAAGATGGAGCCAGAAACCTGGTTTGTTTCTCTTCTTACATTTCCCTGTTGCCGTATTGCCTGATTGTCGTTTTGCTCGGATTGCTATGAGTTTTGCAAACTGTTAGCAAACTCAGTTTACTGAACTTTGTTTATGATACTGGACTTTATTTTTGGATTATCCCTGGACTGATTGTATTGAATACTACCTGCTTTAACCGTGTATGATTTGGACTGTTTGTTGGACTTTGTTTACCCATTTACAGGAAGTAAAGCCTACATTTTACTATTCAATGTATCTGTATGCTGGTTGTGTGTTATTCCTCACCAATCTCACTACATTTCCCTGAGTACACTCATTCTCCTAATGGGAAATACCTCAACAGCCACTCATGGCTGTTCTGGGAATTAGAATCCACAAGTCTTAAAGTGGCCAAGGTTGGAGATCCCTGGTTTAGATGAATATATTGCTGCAAAACAGGCTTATTGGTCATTGGTTGCTTGAAAACTTGGATGTTCCAAAGAGAATTAGACAGTGGTGGTATGCTATTGGTTTGGCCCGGTTTGGCTGAACTGGTAGTAAAAAAAATAAAATCCACGATCAGCTGAGAAGAGGATTAGCTGAGAGGAGAAAGAAGAGAAAAGCGCAGGATCGGCCCTTCCACACGCCCCTGCACTTTTCTCTCCTTTATCCTCTCAGCTGATTGGCACTGCAGGCCTCAGCTGGTGTGGGGAAAGCTGCATGTGTGCGTTAGACGTGCACGCATTAGGTGCGAGTCCACACACTCGTGATCACTGAATAGGTGATCACTGAACAGCTAGTGGAACAGGTAGGATCCCACTGCTGGAATTAAATATGGAACAGTTTGAAAATGTTATCTTTCTGCCATAATGCTTGTGTAATTCATTATTCCTCTGATATGGTTTTTGCTGTGATTGCTTTAAGAAGCTGGCAAAAACAACAAACCATAGACACACATACTTTAAGCACAACTGAAAGTGTTGTATTTAAAGTATGTGTACAGTTTGTTGTTTTTGCCAGCCTTACGGAGAATAGTGAGCTGTAAAATGAGTAAAAATAGCTGTAATGTTATCAGTTTTTATCCATATGATTCTTTGGTATTGCATTAGTTCTGAAGATTTTATTGAAGCCAATAAATTCTTTTACTTCTTTGCAGTTCTCAGTCTTCCTTGGAATAATCTTCTTCCTGGAACTCACAGCGGGTGTTCTGGCATTTGTTTTCAAAGACTGGATCAAAGACCAGCTGTATTTCTTTATCAACAACAATATCCGAGCATACAGAGATGACATTGATTTGCAAAATCTCATAGACTTTACCCAAGAATATGTAAGAGCTCCTTCTTTCTTTAAGATCTGACTGTGGAACCTACACGGCCTACTAGGTGTTGTGGAATCCTAACAATCCCTAGCATCCATCATTTTTATTCATTTAGATAGGAATGACTAGGAATTGCAATTTTGCAACATCTGGTGGGCCATTTATAATGCTGCCCTTAGTTGTTTGGATACTTAGATGAATGGCATATAAGTTTGATAAATAAAAATATTAATTAATTAAATATATAACCAGTGAACACAGACCTGCCAATTCTGGTATAAGAGAAAATATCCCACTTTGACTGTGACCCTTGCTATACATCTGTAGCCAGTGGCAACATTAACCTTGGTTGATTTCAGAAGGCAAAGAAAGTAATATAGTAGTTGCGTGAAGTATCCTCAGTAAATACAGAGCTGTAATTTAGAATACAGGCTATGCTTAGAAGGCGGCAATGACCATATTTGTTGCTTAGAAAAGTATCTGAAACTAACTATGAAGCCACTACAAGCCAAGCACAGCTTGACTTACAAAGTTTTCCTCATTGTACTGTAATAATATCACTAATGTAAAAATCAGCAGTATTTACTGAGAAATATTTTGCAAATTTCATAGCAAATGGATTTCCCGGGTTTTTCCGATAATTGGGCAACATTTTGAACAATCTTGTGGCCATAGCTTTTGTGTTCAGCTAGAGATAGAAGGTATAAGCCTGTTGCTGAAGCTCTCTGGAAAATAAACTGAATCGTCCAACATTCAGTAATAAACACTCTGTTTTGGATAAGTGAACTGATATAGCTGTTTTGCTGCTGTGACAGTTAATCTTTTCCTCCCTGAAGAAGCTTGAACAAGATGTGCCACTGAATGGTGCAGGAGTATGAAGGGATTTCCAGAAAAGTTTGAACAAGCTTTTCTCCTATGAGCTGTTCAGAGCATCCAGTAGCGGGAGATGCTTAGTCTCCACATTCACAGGCTGAGCTTGATTTGTGGAACGCTCCTCCTTCACCACGTGACTCCTCAGTGTTCCCCAGTTTTTGCTCAGACTCGTGCAAGACAGGCAGTGCTTTGGATACTTCCTTGACTGAAACAGGAATATTAGCAGTGCAATTCGGTTTTCCTTTGGTTTTTTCCTTTGTCTTTAGCCTTCATCCTTATCAGTCTGAGAGTCCGGTTTAAGGGAAGCGCTGCTCGTGCCCCCCCTCAAAAAAGAGGTGGTGGAAGGCTTTTGCAGCTGCTCTGCTTCACCTCCCCACAGATAAAATTTTCTTACCTCTGCCAGTTTTGATTGCTGCTGTGTCTTTATTCCATTTGCTTGCTAGTGGCTTGATACTTCGGTTTAAATATCGTATCGCCTTTACCCCCCCTCCGAACACTGTTTTTTTCAGTGGGGAAGTTAATTAGGATTAAT
The DNA here is from genome assembly GCA_004320025.1 of Laticauda laticaudata. NCBI lineage: Eukaryota > Metazoa > Chordata > Lepidosauria > Squamata > Elapidae > Laticauda > Laticauda laticaudata. The sequence goes on along the minus strand of BHFT01008037.1, from coordinate 5,498 downwards.
TCCCCTTTCTTCTCCGCCGTTTCTGTTGATTTGAGAGCTCAGGCTTCATTTGTGCTCTGGCTTAGTTTGCAAGGCGGAAGCTGAATGCTGAGAAACGTGAGAAAAGACTTTAACTGCTGGAGGCCATCTTGAGTGCCACTCGTGGCTGCGCGCCTTGTCTGTCTCCCCTAAGCTGTGTGGAGGTATTTTCTGCTCAAAGCAACAGAATCCCTTCAGGATTCTGAGAGCTGTTTTAACCCTTGTTTGGCTACCTGCACTTGAGGATAATTAATTCGCTTTTACAAATTGTTGGCTTTAACCCTCACAGCCTTATTATCAGTGGCACAGCAGCAAGCACCTAGCCAGTGGTCCGCCTGTGCAGGGGAAGGCTGCTGAAGACCCTTACAATCATCAATCTGGGCCTTAGGCATTCACTATTTGGCTAATTGGATTACCTCATTAATATTGGTTGTTCTATTATTGAATATTGGAATATACATATATGACTTACTCATAGGAGCAATTACAAAGGCAATTATAGCATTAATATTATAATAATTATTACAATCATAATAATCACTCATGGTAACAAACTACTTAACAGTAATATATTTTAATTTTCAATGAAATATTATGACTGAGATACGACTCATTATATATTATGCTATATATAGACACCAGTATAAATAAAAAGAATAAAAAAAATAAAAGGGGGCAATAAGTACTTTATCAGGGCAACCATTTTTGACTCAGATCGGACCCTGGGCATGCCAACTGCTTGTACACAGATTATATTCAATTCTGTTATTCTACATTTTTTCAAAATATGGCAGATGAGGATAGACTCCTAGGCACTTTGCTTGAATGAGAGAGCCAAATCAAAGACCCACGTGGCGAAAATTCTAAAGCCTCGAGAAAGGGACAGCTTAAGGGTGCATGAGGCCTTAGTTACAAAAGCAAATAGACAGGTTCTCAATTTCGTTTACTGATTGCAGGTGTGCCCATCAGCCGTGCCGGGTAACTTCTTCTCCCGTCATTTTTCACACCTCCTCTCTACCGTTAAGATCTTTTCTTCATCCAGGTGCAGCTTAACTCCACAGAACAACAGCTCAAGTGGAACGACCAACAGAAGCGGGCCGAGAGACATTAGTCACTCTACGAGGACAGCCGCTGTTCTTCGCCAGTGTGACAGCTTCAGTGAGGAGGTTCCAGAAGGATGAAGCCTGGATGGAGATGGCGATTTCGCCAAGGGATTGCAGCAGGGTTTCAACACGCGTGTAATGTCCAGACCTTAACCTCTATAGATACTGACCAAGAAACCTCAACCACTGAGGTCACTGACCAGGTCGGAACAACACCAGTCCGAGGTACATTTTACAGGGGGAGACCCCCTCCCAAGGCCGGGAGAGGAAGAGGAGAATCAGGAAGTGATAACCTTCAGGCCGTATGAAGCTGGAAAGTTCGGAAGAGATATATGTTAAAGAAGAGAGCCTCGTCAATGGGGAGTGTAAGGGACTGCACACGATTAGCAATAGGGCCCTAGAACATGTCCTGAGGATGAAGGGTCTTATTCCTGACCAGCCTGCTTTTAACAGGCTTATTCGGCCACAGCTTTTTCAAATCTCTCTGTTTATAGGGCAAAGATATATTGTAGGCCTAAACAAGCCTCAAAACCTTCTGACACACTCTGGACCCTTCAAGGGGAAGACAGGGGCATGACCTTCAACAACTGGTAGTGTGAAGCAGAGGTAATTCCCAGTTCCAACCACATATCTTCGGACGCTGGTGCCAGAAGCTAGTGGGCATCCCGTCAGCGGCACTATACCTCCCAACGGACAAGGATAGAAAATACTTCAACTTGACCCTGAATTCAAAGTTACGTGGGGACTCCCAAGATAGACGAGGCCATAAGTGGATTTGAGTGTCCCCCTCTATCCCAGTGAGGCACTGGAGGCCTTAAAGCCGGAGGAAAAACGGGTCGAAGCTAGCACTCACATCACAGAGACTCATCAGTCTGGATTGCGTGAGGCTATCAGATCCGCTGCCTTCTCACGCGGTCATCTCTCTAGATGGCTGTCGTCGTTTGAACACAAACAATGTTCCTTCTTCTACATCAGGGCACACAAGACATCGCAAACTTAAAGGCAGCTGCTGGAATTCTCTGCTTGATTGCTACGGTATCACGCAGTCAAGTTTTTCAGCTAGGGCTATTACCTCGCATGTCACATGCGCATCGCTTAATGCTATGGTGTAAGACCTGGCAAGCGAACTTCAAGTCACAAAATCAAAGACGGCATCATCCCTCATTGCGGTAGAGTAGCATCGCTGGCCCTTCCCTGGATCTGCTACTAAATTGAAAACATGCAACAGGAAGAAAATTTCTCCTTCCCTTTGTTCGGAAGTCAGATTCTAGAGCCCCCAGTTCTTTTCAGAGGGGGATCTTTTTTGATCTTCTAATCTGGGATCCTTCTCTTCGCACGATAACCAGCAAGGCCACCCAGCAGTTAGATCGCAGGACAACAACCAGATAGGTCCGTCTCAGTGGACCAGAGGTAGAGGGGATGGTCAATCCAAAAGATCCTAATCGGGGAGCAGGGAGCAGGCCCTTCCGGCAACCAAGATAAACTCCAGGACCCAATTTCCATTGGCGGCACCTTAATGTTTATTCGCTGACCAGTGGTGGACTCCTCTACCTCTGACACCTGGGTCAGCGGATGACGGTTAGATTTGGCCTCGGCTGGTAGAGGTTAGATCCAATTCTCCAGATCCCATTTCATGTCATATCCCTCCTTACCAGAGACCCGGTCATTGCGTAATTTCGTCATGTGATCTGCTATCTCAACATGTACTGGATATACGAGCCATCCAACCAGTAGCGAACGAAATCAACGAGGACAAAGTTTTATTCACATTCTTTTCGTTGTGCAAAAAAAAATAAAAAATTCGGGGGGGGGGTAGAGAGCGCATATAGATTTGAAACATGTGCCCACCTGTTTTTAGTCATATCACAATTACAAATGCATAACCTCTATATTAATATTATCTGGGATTCAGGAAAGGGACGGTGCATCACGCCCAAAATGACGGAGGCGTATTTGCACATTGATATTCGCTCTTTCCATTATAATTCTGAGAATTCTGCTAATAAACGCACCATTTTGAATTTGTGGCCACTTCATTCGGGATTAACCTCCTCCCCCAGGGACCTTCACAAGGTCCTCTAGTGGTTGATAGCGCCCACCTCAGGACATCCCCGGTATTACCCTCCCAGTGTTATCTGGACGATATTTTGATTTTATCTCCTTCCGCTCATCAGGCAGTCATAAGACACTCCAGAACACATACACTATCCATACTAGAAAATGGTCTTCTTAATAGAGGTTGGAAGAAGAGATCAATTAACTACATGACTTGGAGTAAATCCATTTAGGGTAGGATCACTCGTGAAAAGGCAAAGTTTATGCTGTCACAGCAGTAGACTAAATAGCATCAAGAAATGGGTTAAGGCAATCAGGTTGCTTAAGAAGGTGTCCTTAATGGACCCTATCAAAATTGTTGGGACCAAATGATTCCTCATATATTTCTATTCTATCCTTGGGCTGCCTTCACAGCTGAGATCCCTCATCGTTCCTACACCATACCAGCGACCTCCGTGCCGAAGCAACTCCAACACATAGAGTACAGGGTTCCACCCAGGTTCTCATATCTCTCCTCTGAGCCCGCGCTCCCAACCGATTATCAACAAGAGGCACTGTGGCCGCTCCAAGGAGGCCATAAGGCTCACATGCACACAGGCATCCCAAGTCTGCGTTCATATGGGAGCTCACGTTCATGTTGCCTCACCAACAGGCAGACCTGTCCGACCATAGAACACCGTTGTGACCAACCATAAAATGGCTGGAATTTCGCACATCGCACCTGCGCCCCATATCGCACCTTTCTTCGCCCAGGTACGCCGATTCGAACAGCAACACTCGATACTGACAGAAACCAATGTAAACAGTCAAAGCTCAACATAAACAAGGCAGGGAGCACACCAATCGACAGCAATGCTAATGCAAGCGAGTAGATATCGTGGAGGCGCCTATGTCACTGGGACAGAGAATCTACACCTACATTATCCATCAAGGCAGAACACATGCGAGGGTTCTCTCAAATGCGTAGGCAGAGCTGCTAAGCAGGGCCACCAATAAAATCCGTTGGAGTGGGGTTGCTTCCCCTCAATCGTCTGTTTCAAAAGCCGGCACGGCATTTGGTCAGCCGGTGGTGGACTATTCTGCTTCCCTCTCTAACACTCAGCTCCCAAAGATTTTTTCCAGGTACCCATCCCAAGGGGCGGAGAATATTCAACTCAGCTCCGGCTGTAGTTGGGCCCCGGGTCTCCTACATGTTGTATTCCCTTCCCAGTTCTGCTGGTTCCCAAGGTCTATCCAGAAGTTACTTAGACCGATAGGCGGAATTACTTCTTAGATAGCAATTTCCTTTAGTGGCCAGATTGGCCATGGATTCTCAGACCTCGCAATCTCGTTGGTAGTCGTCCCCCCTGGAGAATTCGTCAGAGAGATGCTCATTAACTCAGGGCGCCCCTGTCCCAACATCCGGGATCTCAATGGTGTACACATTGACCGTCGGCAGTTTGAGCGGAGTGGTTTGAAGGGCAGGATAAGCTCTTCAGTAGGGTTATCGACATTAGCCTAGCTTTGCCAAACACCCTCAACAATTCGGCAATTACAACGCCACATGGTCCACCTTCTGCAAATAGAGAGTGTTAGTAAGTTTTCAAGCATTGATCCTGCCTCTCCCTCTGTCCTCAGACTCTAGGATTTGTTACAGGAGGGATCGAGTAAGGGGTTGTCACTTCAATACGTTTAAAAAAAGCAGGTGGTGCGCCTTTGCATCAGTTCTCACTTGGCGAGGGCCTCACTTGCTCTTTCATATTATCCACACATAAGGTTTTTTCCCTCGAGGAAGCCCTCCAATCTTACAGCCCTCTATGCAGTGCACCTTTATCCCATTGGACCTTATCAAGGTCCTTGTGGCTCTGACTTAAGGGCCTGTTCAACCTTTGAATAACGGTGAACGTCTTCACTTCTGAGACAAAAGTAGTTCCTTGCTAGTGATCACTTTCACTCGTTGATGTTTCGGAAATTGCCAGCCTTGTCCCATCAGACAAAGATCTCTGCATTTTCATGCTGATCGAGTGTTCTATCGCCCCGATGCTCAATTTGGCCTTTCATAGAGCACAAGAGCTCTATCTTCCAAATTTTGCCCCGTCCATGCACAGGGAATGGAGAAGACAATGGCATAAGTTTGATTTGATGCGTGCGGTGACTGCGAATCTATGATCAAGCGTTACACCGCGTTTTTAGGAAATTGGATGTTTATTTGTATTCTTTTCAGAAACCAATACTTCCAAGTTGCCAAAGGTCTCACCATCCTACGATAGGCCCATGGAAATGGCTTGCAATAGCAAAAACATAATCAGACCGCAATCTCTGCAGGTGCCTAAGGGCGAACAG
>BHFT01008036.1:0-25105 GCA_004320025.1 Laticauda laticaudata | reverse complement strand
ATGGATGGCAAGCTTTTTTGTCCGTTTTACATCCTCTTTGCATCCGTTGGTGCAGTGTGACAGGGGCTTTAGCTTTCGGGAGTTCAAGCTGAATTGTTTGTTTGACAGCATTTCAGTTCTTCATGGGAACTGCTGGGATTTTTTTGCAAATACCAAATGATTTTTTCTACATAATTATTTTGCATTTAAGAAGCTTATGATGCACAAATGGCTGTTAAAATACTTGATGGATGGATGGATTGATTGATTATGTCCCATTACATAAATTCTTCAGCTATTCCTAGGTGCACCCATTAGCGCTGTAATTAACTCCATCCACCTTGCTGTTCTTCTTCCTCCACCATTTTTATAGACTTTAGAAGAGAACTGCATCTTTCCAGAACATGTGAAGAATTTGGTAATGTAAGCTTAGTCATTTGTGCCTTGAGTGAAAACCCTGAATTTATTTGTTCCATCATCCATTTGTTTATTTATTTGGCTATCCATGATATTTTTAGAAATCTCCTCCAAAACCAAACCTTAAAAATGTCAATACTTTCTATTTCACTTCTTCAAAGTTGAACTTCTGCTTCCAGAAAGTCACTGCCTGTACAAATCTAAATTTTGGTAGGTATGGACATGTCATGCATCTGAATATCTTTTCCAAGTCCTCCAAGTCAGTGGTGGGATTCAATTTTTTTAGTACTCATTCTGTGGGCATGGCTTATTTGGTGGGCATGGCTTGGTGGTCATGTGACTGGGTGGGTGGGTGACTGTGTAGGTGTGGCCAATTCAATGTCATTCATGTCAATGGGTGCCTCATCTGGCCCCTCCCCTCCCAGCCATTTCTTGTCACATCCAGCCTCAGATGTATCTATAGTTCTGTAAAAATGTTCACCTTTTTTGACTTTATTATCCACATACTATGGATGTACTTTCATGGACCACTGGAAGGAGGAAATGGCTCACATGCTTTGCCCAAGAGTTTGATAAGCTTTTAAAGGGCTGCCAGAAAGGGTGGGGGGAGAATGTATTTTCCAAAGCACCAGAAAGCAAACAAGAAGCAATAGATGGAAACTGAACAAAGAGAGAAGCAACCTAAAACTTAGGAAAAACTTCCTGACAGTGAGAACAATTAACCACTGGAACTGCTTGTCACCAGATGTTCTGGGTGCTCCAACCCTGGAGGTTTTTAAGAAAAGACTAGACAGCCATTTCTCTGAAATGGAATAGGGTTCCCCAAGGTCCCTTCTAAGTATTATTCTGTTGTTCTGACACCTTTCCCAGGACCTCTACTCAGAGTTTGGCATCCTCAGTTTTCCTGCCTGAGCAGAAGGTTGGACTAGAAGACCTTCACACATGTATTTATGCCCTGGACATATAAACCCTGAAAAATACCTGGGCAAAAGAAAGGCAGTAAAATCACTCTATGTAGGAACAATGTAAAATATTAGTGTATGATAAATAATGGACAATTAAAAATAATATCACAGAATATTTTTTTTCTCTCTCTCTCTCCCTTCCTATTTCTTTTTCTTTCTTTCTTCCTATTTGTTTTTCTTTCTCTCTTTCTTTCTCTCTCTCTCCCTTTCTTTCTTTTTTGCTCTTTCTTTCTTGGTCTTCCTTCCTTCCTTCCTTCCTTCCTTCCTTCCTTCCTTCCTTCCTTCCTTCCTTCCTTCCTCCCTTCCTTCCTTCCTTCCTTCCTTTCTTGTCTCTATCTCTCTCACACACACCCCAACCGCTCTCTCGTGACACACACACCTGGTCTGGGACTAATTGATCCAGTGAACTCCAGAGCAGCAGACGGCGGGAGAATGAAGAAAGCAGCAGCCCCAGAACATCCATCCACCCTGTCTTTCAGAGCACATGGAAGGGGCAGAGGGGCAGTAGCCGCAGTGTGGCTAGGGGAAGCAGCCCCAGGAATTCCCACCCTCCTTTCACCTCCACCACTCCTCTCAGCCAAAGTGCAGCAGAGAAAGCAATCAGCTGTGGCATGCTCCAGCTGCTGCCATCACCATATCACCCTGAGGGCCTCCTACTCACCCATCCACTAGTCAGACTGCTCATAAAGAGAACCCCACCTTGGCCTCCTCCCACCTGTCCACCGGCTTCTTGACATGAGAGGCTGCTGGTTGGAGTGAGGGGAACCACAGTGCTGGGCTATAGTGGCGGCAATTGCCAAGGGCATAGCTAGAATTGGAATAAAAGGCTGTGCAGCTGTGGCAGAAAGAACTGGGGCAACACCTAGCAGTTTGAATGAGAAGGTGCAAGCGAGGCAGCAGTTACTCTCGTGTCAAGAAGCTCTGCTTATTTCTGCCAGAGATGTACAACCTTCTTCTTCCAATTCTTCCAATTCTAGCTATGCCCTTGGCACTCACTGCCGTGGAAGCCCAGCACTGTGGCTCCCCTTGCTCCAACCAGCAGCCTCTGCTCACATCAAAAATCTGGCAACCAGGCAGGAGGAAACCCAGGATGGGCACAAGTTGGGTGATGCCTGGCAAGGGCCTGGGTGGTAGGGGAGGGGCTAGCATGATTTGCAGGCTTACCTGTGAGCAAGGCAGATCAGGGCTGCTGAGTTTGGGCACAGGTACCACATGGGGAAGGCAGATTAGAAAGGCAAACCATGAGGACCCAGAATACTGCATAGGAGGGGAGGAGTGACTGAGTGGGGAAAGCTGCTGACAGGTGAGCAGCACAAGTAAGCATCAGGTGGACAGGACAAGCAAGAGCAGTGAGTGGGCGAGCGGGTCAGGGGTGTGGCCAGCCAGAAATTACTACCGGTTCGGCGGCCCATACCAAATCGCCACTACCAGTTCTCCCAAACTAATGCAAACTGGTTGAATACCACCTCTACTCCAAGTGCTATTCTAGGAGATATTTCATTACCTTCTGGGTCCTTTATTATTTAGTTGACTCCAAGAAGCAGAAGCTAACCACTTCAATAACTTTGGTTCTGCTGGTTGTTGCATCTTTTGAATTAGCTTGATCTTCATTTTATTTAATATGAATCCCACTCATATTCACTGCTTCCTGGTTTTTATTACTAGACCTTGCAAATCATTTGCACTTTCAACTATCAGAGTAGTGGCATCAGCATAGCTTAGATTATTGATGTTTAAAGCCACACTTACCTTCCTCCAATCTAGCCACCCTCAATTTGTATTTTAGCATATAAATCAAATAAATATGGATAGTGTACACAGCCTAGTCATACTCCTTTTTTGACCTGGCGCTAGTCTGTTTTGCCATGTTCCATGTGGACTGTGGCTTTCTATCTTTTGTGTAGACTTCACATGGGGACAATGAAAAGTTATGTGTTTCCCATTTTCCTAAATATAAAACACAGCTGACACTATTGAAATCCTTCCTATTTTCAATGAAGCACATATTAACTTCTCTTGGGTTTATTGTTTGTTTTGTTTGTTTTCTCAATTATCCAGAGTGCAAGAGCAATAATGTCTCTTGTTCCTTGGTCTTTTCTAAAACCAGCTGGCATCCACCCTTTCCTTGTAGGCTCTAATCTGCATTAGATTATCCTAAACATTTTATAGCATGTGAAATTAAGCCTATTATTCAATAATAGAACCAGTTTGGTCCAATGGTAAGGCACCATGCTACAAAGAAGGAAACTATGAGTTCTAGTACAGTCTTAGTCCTGAAATTCAGAAGGGTGACCTTGGGCAAGTCATTCTCTCATCCCTATGGAGGATGTAATGGCAAGCCATCTGTTCTGTCCTCATACGCACTAGTCTTGTGGCTCAGCATGCAGATAAGCCCACCTATCCTCCAATAAAACATACCATTTGTGTAGATCTGGATGCTTTAATGAAAGAATAGGACATGGTGAAACTGGGGAAAATAAGAATACATAAATGAGAATCAAATACAAGATAGGCAGTATTAAGTTACTGCTGAACATAACAATTAATAAATAGAAGCAACCTAAATCTCACCAGTGATGCTCTGTGTGTGGATGTGGGTTTGTCCTTGGATGGCCATGTGCCACAGATTAACATGGGTTCTTCTTTGTGCTTCTGCCTTCTCCAAATGCTAAAGGAAATGGAGCCTGGCTTCTCAGCATGCGCTTGTTTTGAGAGTGTGGGTTGATGGGTAAAGGGATTGGGTCAGCTTCAAACAATATAATTTGTATTTGTCCCTCTGGCCATTAGATGGTGCTTGAGAGCAACAACAGTATATAAAGATTATATGTTGGGACATGACACCATCTTTTAAAAACCCTTGCTAAAGAAACCTGTAGGCACCCACCAGGAGCCAAATTCAAAGGCACCTCACCCCCATGCCAAAGGACACCGTAATCTTTCATATTATTGTATTGGGAACATTATCTTTGTCACTCACACTGATCTTTCAGACTCGTCCTATTCAAGGATAAATATACAATATTAATCTAGCACAAATTATCAACAATGTGATTTTTAATAAAAGAGAAATCATGCACATTGGATAAAAGAGAAAGACTCAAAGCCATTGAGGGTTGGAAAAAAGTAATTATTTCTGGAACTAAGGTACCCCAGCTGTTTCCAAATCACACATTTAGTTCTTTTTTTAATTAATGATTTCATTTGATAGGTGTAGGTTTGCTAAAATATGCATATTATTAAAGGTGGAAAATGTGTACTTCTTTATTTGAAATAGCTAATTAATTTCATGAGAAACACAAACACCTACATACATATACCAGATAAGATTTATCTTCTTTACTAAGATGGTTATGCAACTTGACATTTATCCTCCAAGCACCCTAGGTGTTTAATGAGAATATTCACTTCATGCCAGGCTATTATGACATCTCTTTACTAACGAACAATGTACCTTTAATAATTGATCACCCACAGGCATTTCATATATAACAAGGAACTTGCCCTTGAGTGCTTCAAAGCCATCTTTGTGCATGCTAAACAAGGCATCTTTGTCAGGCACTCAGACTCTGAAGTGCACACAGAGTAGACATGCACACTGAGCATCCCCTTCCTTGGAAGAAGAACTTCTGTTTAAAATGGGATGTCACTGGCATTAGCATGCTTCTACATGCATGTTAATGTCTGTCATCTGTTATAATTATCTGAACCTTATGGCCCTTCTCTCCCTGTGTATGTATTTTAAAATAGAATAATATTAATTCCCCATGCATCAATCATTTATAATTAATAGGCAATATATTTTTGAACTCCATTATGTATTTGTAAAAAAAAAAACTTCTTTTAACTACAACATAATTCTCTATCTTGCTAGGTAGCATTAATATCTGAATCTAATCTTCTAAATAAGATATTTTTATTTGTTTAAATTTATATTCAACTTCTAAGGTGAAAAACCTATCTGAAAGTACCAATGGCCTTGATTTAGTAAGCAGTAATATCTTCCTTTTTTGGATGGTGCGAAGTTGCGTTGGTAAAGATGCTGATGTTTAAAATAGTTCTCATACTTCCATTCTTCCATATCTGCTATCTTTTGGCATATTTAAGACTAAGTGATAATTTGAAATCTCAGCAATTCTACAAATGCAGGTATGATACTGAGCAAAATGTAATCTGTGTGTCTTAAATGGGAATGTATAGCGACAAACCTTCAAATGTAATATGTTGAAGAGACCAATAGTCTGCAGAGAAACATTTAGGGCCTTAATGAAACTAATAAAAAGAAGCACAGGTTTTCTAATATTTACATAGCTGTAGGTCTGTTTTGGGGTTTTTTTTGAAAAAATTTTTGGTAGTCTCCCAAGAGAAATACATATTTTAAAAAACAAGAAAAAGGAAGAAGAATGTTTTCCTCTTAATCCATAGCTTCATACATGCAATGATTTGGTTCCTCCCTCAAACACACAAACACTTTATGACATGCAGAATAGCAGACAGGCTTAGGCAAATATTTAAAATACTGTTTTTAAAACATTAGGTTCCCTGATCACTAGGTTTCTTCGAAAGCAGGAGTCACCAACCTTTTGGACCTCAGGGACCACCAAATTCATAATTTTAAATCCTGCAGACCTGAGACCCTGGGAAAATTCTCAAAAAAGTCTGCAGGAAAATTTCCCACCCCATTTTCATACCGATCAATCATCTTTTATTTGGGATCACAGGGTACTGTCTCCAGCTCCGTTCTCAGGTAGAGAGAGAGAGAGAGAGAAACTGTCTATCTGGTTCAATTCCAAGCTGAGAGAAAGATACTGAAAACATGGAGGCTGATTGGAGAGATGGTTTAATGGTGAAGCAGAAGCACATGAGTGATTCTGGGCAGCTGACCACATGGAGCTGAGAGTGAAGGGTACTTATACCTTCTCTTGGGCTTTGAACTTGAGCTTCCTGTTCCTATGCAAGAACATGTATCCTATTGATTGTACTAGGGGTCATATCTGGCTCTGTAGGTTGTCCCAGGTTTGGTTGAAGTTTGGAGGGTATGGTGCAACTGAGATGATGCACTGGAGGAGCTTGTGTTCTGAAGCAGTGTTGGGCAATTCCTATTATGACTGAGGGCTAATCCTATTTTTCTTCAGACCTTGCTGCAGGGAATATGCTTATGAATAGAGCTAGCTATCTCTTTATCTTTTAGGTGATGACATCTGCTGAGGTCTATTTAGGAAGGAGGGGGCTGCTTTCCAAGAGCATGTTTCTCCATTTCTCATCTAAGGCAACATAATAGTTTGCCTTTTTAATATTTCTCAAAATATTTAATTCTTCTAGGACAGGAGTGGGTGCTAAGTTTTTACAGACTGACTCTCATTGTTTCAACAAGTTACATAGCCATTCATCTCACCATGAGGATTCTTCTAACAATTTTTCCTTTTGACTAAAAATATCTTTTTTTTCTGGAAAAAAAAGTTTTTCCCATACTTCTTGCTAACACAGATTAACACAGCTTTCCTCCTACAATGCTACATAACTATAGAGATTCAAGATAGCTTGCAAAGCAAATTTAAAGCAAAGAAACAAGCATTGGAATTGTATATTATACATTCAGCTTATTGTTCTACAAAGTGGCTACTTGGAAACAGATTTATTCTTTTAAAAAATAGTAGTTTAATTGATAGTACAAGCTTCAAATTGTTTAGTATCCATGTTATTTTAACTTCTCGCACAAGGTGCTGTTTTACAGCATCTTAATTTATTCCATTCCTTTGTGGATATTTTTCCTGATTATTTTTATTAGTGGAAGTATTCACTTAGTGCTGCAATATCTTTCTGGAATAACTCAATCATTCCATTAGGCCTGGAAATAAAAGTATTCATTTAATCATATTCTGCTTCTTTTTGCCATGAAATGTGATCTGTTATTGCTCAAGAAATTTGAAAAAAAATGCTACCACAGCATTAGATTGAGAAAATAACAGAGAAAAACATAGTGGAAAGGCTTCTTTTCATCAGAATCAATTATTCTTTTGGCACTGGGATAATACATTTAACATTTGGCTATTTCTTTTCTTTACAAGATTACAAGGGAAGGAGATTCTCAAAAACTCAGTTTGTAAACTTTGCAGTAGACATAGGTATGCATTAAATATCAGATGATGCACTGGAAGCCAAATAATTCTGTTAAAATGAAGTGATAATGAGGCAGGTTATTACAGTATATATATATGTGTGTGTGTGTGTGTATGCTGTTTAGCTTCCCTCGGGTATTATCCCACATCATTGTAGTGTTGTTAAAGTCAGGGTGCATAGTTCAGTCTTTATATGTGTCTTATCTGCCAGGCGTTTGGTTCTGGTAATTACGTTGCGACAACTTTAACAGAACTACAATGTAGTTCTGTTAAAGTTGTAGCTCATTGTAGTTCTGTTAAAGTTGTAGCAACGTTTCAGCAGAATCTCATCTGCCATCATCAGGCTTTCGTATGGAAGTATGTCTCACAGTTCCTTTGTTTCAAATTTGAGGCTGGTCTATTCTGATTGGGCTATTTAACACTTGGCGTCTGTGTTTCATGGACTTGTGGAGTTTGCATTGATTGGTGTTTCTTGGTTTCTTCTGTCTGTTTTGTGGCTTTGATGGCTGGCAGCACTCTGTTCTTGTGTTGGAGGTCATGCCTTGTTGTAAAGGACGGGCATCAAGCAAGCTTGGGGGTTTCCTGTGCCTTGTGGGGTGTTTGAGGAGACAGGAGCTAGGCGTTGCGGGGGGGTTTGAATGTGGGGTCGGCGGGGCAGGTGCCACCCGGGTGCGGGGATCGAGCTTGGGTTGTGCTGGGGTAGATGCTCGTGGGTGCGGTTGGTGGGAGGGCGCGCGGCTGAGCGGGAGCTATCGAGTCGGGTCGTCTGTGCTCAAGGTGTTTGTCTGTTTTGTGGTGTGGGAAGATCTTCTATTTGAGGAGTGCAGGGCTTTCAAATGACTTGACAGTCTGCTTGGAATATCTCTTCTATTCATGCTGTCCAGGTCTTTTTCAAATCTCTATGGCTTCTTCTGATGGATTCTGTGCTGGGGTTTTCTTAGTTAGTGGGCTTAGGGGTTTTAGTGCCCTTGGAAGTTGATGTTTGGACCTGTGGTTTTCATGTTTTTGGACTAAGTGGAGGAAGGTGTGTTCCAGCTTTTTAACTGCATTTTGTGTTCATCTAGGCGGGGTACTTATTCTTCTATTGGGTCTGTCCAATGTATGGGTGGGCCGGGCATGAAATGTACAGGGGAATTTTGTATATTGCCTTTGGTTTTCCAGGGCAATTTGTCCTTTGGCGGTTCCTCAGGATGGCTGCTATTTTTTGTCTGTTTTGAAGGCAGTCTTGATGTGATGCTGTGTAAGTATCTTACTGATTTTATCTGTAGTACCTGTCTTATGCAGGGCAAGACAGCTGTTCCATAGGTCTGTTTGGTCTTCTTAGGTCTCTGTTATGTCTTGGTGTGTTTTTGTGGATCAAGCTGGTGATTTTGTTTTTTTGTGGAAGCCATTGGCTGTCATACTTCAGTCAAGGGTGCGCATAGTTCAGTCTTTATATGTGTCTTAATCTGCCAGGCGTTTGGTTCTGGTAATTTAGTGTATTCGCCACGAAATTTATTTCTGTGCTGGGTGGTGTTGGGATTTGGGCCGTTGAGGTAGCGGTTTGGTTTGTGTGTGTTTTTCTTTTGCGTATAATGGTGTGTCCCAGTGTGCCATCTGTTCTCTTTGTAGAATTTAGTACATCTAGGAATGGTATGTTGTTTGTTTATTTCCGTTTCCATGGTGAACTTGATTTTGGGGTGTGTGTTGTTTAGGTGTGTTAGGAAATTGTTTAGGTTTTCTTTTCCATGGGGCCAAATCCACAATGTGTCATCGGTGTATTCTAGCCATAGTTTGGTTTGTGGGTGACATTAGCCAGGGCTCTGGATTCGAATTCTTCCATGAACAGGTTTTTGCCAATGACGGGTGACAGTGGTGATCCACTGTCAAACACACACACACACAACACACACACCACACCACACACACACACACAACACATATAATATATATAATATATATTATTATATATAATATATATATAATATATATATATATATATATATTAAATGACGGGTGGACAGTGGTGATCCACTGTCACATATATATATATATATATGTTTTTTTAAGCTTTTCGCAGGCACTTACATGTGTGCTGTCAGCTTCCTCCGGGTATTATCGTCATTGTAGTGCTGTTAAAGTTGTAGCAACGTTTCAGCAGAATCTCATCTGCCATCATCAGGCTTCTGTAAGAAGCCTGATGATGACAGATGAGATTCTGCTGAAACGTTGCTGCAACTTTAACAGCACTACATATATATATATTTATGAAAGCTACTGTAAACTTACAGAGAAAGTTAATAGTGTGAGTGTGGATGCCCAGCAGTGTTTTGCATTAAACTTTCTTGTTGAAGATTTGAAAGAACAATGAATAATTTAAAATGTTAACCCCAACCAATTTTAGACTGGAGGAAAAGAGGGACAATTCCTTATTTTGCCCTTTTTCTGTTCAAACACCTTTTCTATGAAGTTTCCACAGAACAAAGTATACCCTTCTCATCTTTCCTATTACTTATCCTTTAGCATTTTATGACTATCACTTCGTGATTTGTATTTTATGATTATGTTGATTGTTTTATTTAGTATCTTATGACTATCACTGAGTTTTATATCTTATGATTTATGATGTTTATGATCAAGATTTATCACCTGTTGCTTGTATGTACACTGAGAGTTATACACCAGAGACAAATTCCTTGTGCAACCAATCATATGTGGCCGATAAAGAATTCTATTATATAGGATTTAGGGATTTCAGCTGAAATCTTCAAATTCAGCTTCCTATTCATAAAGTTATCTTTATCATTACATATAAAGTACCATGGGCAAACTGTTCAAGCAATCATCCCCCTCCATAGCGTGATCTTAACTAATGCCTAAAACAAGAATTCTATAGACATGTCTGAAAAACAAAATGACAGCACTGGAAAAACAGTCATTTTGATACAAAACTGCTTTGAATGATACCATTTTCAATTCCTATTTGGGAGGAGTTGCGATTTGGTCATGAAATGGACTCCACTGAGCTCAACAAAGTACACTGCCTTCCTGAAAAGATGTGGGATGGTTTCATTATTTTAGTATGTTGTGAGCTTCCTTGAAAATCATTTCACCGAAGAGCAGTTCTGGGGGACATAAGTCAAAAGACATTATTTTTAAGCATTAAATAGCCCTTTAGACCAGCAGTCGCCAACCGGTGGGCTGCAGCCCACTGGTGGGCTGTGAGAAAATTTTGGTGGGCTGCAGAGAAATCTCACCCCCAGAGCACCTCCACAAAGCAATTAATCCAGGCTGCGCAGAAACACAAGGCTGCACGGCCCACATGGCATACGGGAACCCTCCCCGCCCACTTACTCCTTACCCAGTAAACTTACCTGCTAAATTGTTATTTTTCCTTTTTCTGACCATCTGTTCTGTTGTGCCAGGAGATTTAAATTAAATAAAGGAAGCAAGAAATGGGTGGATTTCTTGCTTTCCAGCTAGTCTTTAGTTCTCTGGCTCAGCACAGCCGAACCTCCCTTAGGATTGAAGATTTGCTTGCAAGAAAATTCAGTACAGACTCATGGCAAGCAAATTTGAGAGACTGAGCTAGCTGATGGCAGATAGATAGATCACTGGATGATTCTGTGAGCAACTGAATTTGCCTGCCTGCTTTGCCTGATTTTGGGTAAAAGTTGCTCTTTTTTCTGCAAAATTACATGAATGATGTGTTGTTAGTTAATCTTATGAGTTTGCTTGCATGCAAATTTTATGTGACAGACTGAGCTAGCCAATGGCAGATAGATAGATCTCTGAATGAATCTGTGATTCTGTGAGCAACTCAATCTGCCTGCCTGTTTTGCCTGATTTTGGATAAAAGTTGCTCTTTTTTTAATCAAAAAAATTCAATATTTATATGCATGGTGTGTTGTAAGTTAATTTTATGAGTTTGCTTGCAAGCAAATTTTATGTGACAGACTGAGCTAGCCAATGAATGTGTGATTCTGTGGGCAACTCAATTTGCCTGCCTACGTTGCCTGATTTTGGGTAAAAGTTGCTATTTTTTAAATAAAAAATTCAATATGTATATAAATATTTATAATATTTACATACAAGCCATGCCCAGCCAGTCACATGATCACCAAGCCACACCCATAAATTAGGCCATGCCAGTTAGTGGTCCCTGGGATCTAAAATTATGCAGTTTGGTGGTCCCTGAGGTCCAAAAGGTTGGTGACCCCTGCTTTAGACAAATCTGCACTGGATTCTAAAAGTATGCATCCGGTTAATCATTTATACGAGACATTCTTGTACTTTTTGCCATCACACCTCCCTTTAATGTGACCTTAATGTATACACTTCTTCTAAATTGAATAAAACATTGGGAATGGTTGATTTATTGTAACAATATAACTAGCAGGTCCTTCACATCTTCCCTGCACTCTATCTGCACCTTACAGTTTGAGAAACCATGGTTTGGACCATATTTGATGGTAACTAATGAAACAGAAATATTTTAAAAAGTCAAAGCAACGTGCTTTTCTTTCTGGCTTTTTCAGTTGTTGCAATACGAATGTACTATATCCCATGTAAAATGTATGAGTTAAATAGGAATGAAAATGTCAAAGAATGATATTTCTTGTCGACAACTTTGTCAGATACTAATCTCTAGCATGAGGGCATGTACTATTGTGTCAACCCTACAAATCCATAAAGCTTGTTTCTTAGCATTGTCAGAATAGATGAATGTAAGATAAATATTGCCTGTATTTATGATGTTGCTTTAAGCTTATGGGAATTGATTATAATTTTGGAAGGTGTGCTTTTTTTTTTTTTTATAAAGAATTTTATTAATTTTTAACAAACAAACATATACAAAGAAAAAAAATATAAGTTAACTGGCAAGCCTGAGGTCATTCCTCCTTCCTACTTTTCCAGGAAAGTATTATTTGAATGCAAAAGACTTGTCTGTCATACTTGTCATTGAACTGCAGTTAGTGAATTTATTCCATGGATGCTATTTAGTGAGACAGTAAAATATTGAGAGGATTCATCCCTAATTTGAGACTAGAAATTGTATCCACATACCATTTTTCCAATGTCATATTTATTATATTTTTCACTTTTTTGTATGGAATTGTATCTTTTATGTCATGTAAAATAGTCCCATTTCCAATTGGTGGTCCCACTGGAAAAAGGAGGATTCTTTTAAGGAATTGATTTCATTGATGGATTATGTGCCATTCCCCCTAATTTTATTATAAGTGCATGTGGCAGAGAAAAGAGGAGGAGAACATAGTCTTATGTAACATTAATTGATGCAATATTTTTGAGAACATAATGTTCCCTGTTGTCTCTTCAAACTATTAGGAGGATTTTACATGCTTTAGAGCAGGGCTGTCAAACTCACATTGTCACGGCTCTTTCATGTGATGTATCCAGATTTTTTTCCCCTTTGCTAAATCGGATATGGGTGTGGCCAACATGTGACACATCCAACCAGGAGTTTTACAGTCCCGCTTTAGGGGTATGATGGCTCAGTAGTTAAGATACTGATTTAAGAACTGTCCAGATTTGACCCCTGAGCACCACATGGCAGACTGAGCTCCCTTTACTTGCCCCAGTTCCAACCCACCTAGCAGTCTGAAGGCATGTAAATGTGAGTAGATAGATGAGTATTACTTTGGTGGGAAGTTAACAGTGTTCTGTGCGACTTGGCTCATGCCAGGCACATGACCAAGGAAATGTCTTCAGATGATGCTGGCTCCCTTGGCTAAGAAATGGAAATGAGCACCACCTCCTAGAGTCAAACACAACTAAACATGTAAAACTTTAACCTTTACTTGCTTTAGCAAAAATTCAATAATAACAATATCCCCACTCTCCTTCTTCCTTTCTCTAAAATTATTCTATAGCATGGAGAAATTTAGGAGACAAATTTGGTCACTCCTACAAATTGCCACTAATGAAACAAAATCATATTAACAAAGATATAAGGTTTTCTTTTTTTCTATTACATATGGATGAGATCAATACCACATATTCATGTAATTCAGAATTTTAAACAAGCTAGGTTCTAATAAACATGCAAATTACTATTTAATGTCATTTCTCCCATTGCTCTTACTTATCAATATAATTTATATTTTTATTTATGTATTTGAGACATTTTCTAGAGGCAACTGGACTTCTTGGTTTATCTTTGAAGATGCTTTGCTTCTCATCTAGAAGCTTCTTCAGATCTCTTCACCAAAAGCCGAAGAAACTCCTTGGAGGAAAAGTGAAATGGCTTCAAAGATGAACCAGGAAGTCCAGTTACCTCTTGAAAAAACACTTTTGGAACAACCATGACCTGGATGACAGAGAATCTCTGTAGGCATGTGTTTGAGACCCATTGTTTGACTTTGATAGAAAACAGTTATTCTCTGGTAATTATTCTGTCATCTACAATATATACAGGAAATATAAAATTTTAAACAGGGACAGGTGATACAAGTCTTAATCCTTTCTCCAAATTATAGTTAAAAATAAATATTAGTTGGCTTTAGGTATACTTTGTTTATAAATATGCCTAAATTCATATAATGGATCTTAAAACCAATTACAGATAACATATGCAGGTAAAACCTGTTCCTCTTTATTAAATCAAGATTCATGTCAATTTTTAATAATAATATTAAATAGCACATAGAAAAAATAATTGTTCATGTAGAGCTAATTCACCAATTTTTAAAATGATGATTTCATTTTGCTTCTGTAGTGTAAGAAGAAACATTTTATAATAGGAAAAATAGCACATTATTTAGATTCATTTACCATTCTTTTGTTCATGCAGTTCTAATTTGTAGAAATTTTTATAGTAAATTAATAAGAAACCTTCAATATGTCTCACCTATAACTTTTAAAAATTACTTTAAACTACTTTTAAAACTTGGACAGGGAAGCAAAACATTATTTAAACCTTTTGGCAGCTAACAGTTGTTGTTGTTGTTGTTGTTGTTGTTTAAGCATGCATTAAGGAGGTCATGACAAAAATTCAAGGCTTCCAAAATCCAGAATCTCTTCTAAGTAGTCCATAAAATTAAATGCCTTGTTTTTATAAATTAAGCTTAAGCATCTTGGAAGCATTTGGCTACAAACAAATTCAATTCCGTCTCAGAAATATACTGTAATCTATACAATCAAATCTTTGAAGCTGAAAAATGTCAAGTACACCATTAAAATTACAACTTTGACATGTTTTTGCCAAAGGCATTCAAAAACATGTCTGGCAACTGTGAAGTTACAACAAATGTAGTGATATAAATTATCCTGACAATCACCTGAGATAATATTTATAAGAAATTCCTTTTTGCTTTCTTATCACATGTCTTTCTTTGTTTTGTTATTTCTAACACTTTTCATCATTATTTGTGGACCATGACATTAGATAGATGGTAGATAGATAGATAGATAGATAGATAGATAGATAGATAGATAGATAGATAGATAGATANAGATAGATAGATAGATAGATAGATAGATAGATAGATAGATAGATAGATAGATAGACAGACAGACAGATAGATATGAGAGAGAGAGAGAGAGAGAGAGGGAGAGAGAATAAAATTATAAAATTGAAATATGAATATATAAAGAACAAAACAAACAAGTGTGCTAAATTATCTGAAAAAAATATCACACCAGGGGCTATATTGTATATAGTTGAATCAGTATCAAGACTAAGATTTTAATCTGAGTTCTGAGATTAAGCAGTTCCTATTAAAGAAATTGATTTACTTCTCATGCACAATATCAACTCCTAATCTTCATGTGATTTTTCTTTTCCTCAAGGAAAAAAATACTGTTTTAATAAAGAATTGATAAATCTATCAAAAACTATTTTCCCCTTCCAGGAGGAGGGAGTGAACTATTTTCTCCTTCCAGGAGGCTTAGAGTTCTAGTGTAGACATCAATTATTTAAAAGTATGCTGTGCATTAATATCATTATGGAAAGAAAGGTCATACAATATCATTACTGTATACCAATATCAAATAATTGCCCTATGCATATTCAGCAGTACAATTAAACACAATTGACAGTTACATTGTGGATTTTTTTTTCACAAAGTGTTGCTACTATTTTACCAATGTGGGATGGATGGCTTTTAAATTGAGATTATGCGAATTAAATTATTGCTTCATATCTACCTAGTGAATTTTCATGATAATGTTATTGGACTAGGCAAATTTCTGCTGTTATTTAGCA
Organism: Laticauda laticaudata; assembly: GCA_004320025.1. Taxonomy (NCBI): domain Eukaryota; kingdom Metazoa; phylum Chordata; class Lepidosauria; order Squamata; family Elapidae; genus Laticauda; species Laticauda laticaudata. Next base: position 9,422 of record BHFT01008036.1, on the reverse strand, counting down.
TATGTTTTCTAATGTTCTCATCAAATGCTTGAACTTGGAAAAAATATAGACACAATTATATTCTTAAAGCACATTACTGAAAAACAGATATTTTTTACCACTCTGACAACAAACCTAAAATAAGTTTAACCCAATACTAATCAAAACCTCAGCTTAGTCAAAGCTTATTTCTGGAGATGAATCTGGGAAGTGAATTAAGAATTTTAACATTTTCCTGCAGTATTTTCCTAAAAGTATTAAATATACTCTTTCTGGTCCAGATCTATGCATAATGACTGGAGGTTATTTTTGAATCACAATAAGTGAACCTCAGTTGAATATATTATATGATATAATAAAGGTTCAGTAACATGTGAAGCCAGCATAGCTTTCTCATAGTGATCAAGAAGCAATAAGAATAAAGAACGTTTTCTTAAGAAAATAGAAAACTTGCTTTAGCCAAGGCAAACAAGAAAGAATACAAATGCCAGTAAACAATAAGAATTTCTTTAAACATGATCAAAGCAAAAAAGAAATGGTCAGGGAGAAAGTTCATTTTTCTATAAAATGAAAATAAAGTTAATGGATGCTCAAGAAAGGCATAGAAATGGCTGAGAAACTGAATAAATTCCATGCACCTGTCTGAACTTCAGAAGATATAGGAGAAAGTTGAGCCTATATTGATTTTCTCAGGAAGAAAATCAAAACCACTAAAAGCCAATTGAGATAACAAGAGAAAATATCATAGAACATCATGATAGACTACATAGTGACTTCTCTTCAGGAGCCAGATGGCATCCACCAAAAGAGTTCTTAAAGAATTCAAATGAAAATTGTGTACCTCCTAGCAAAAACATACAATTGACTCCTCAAATTAGGCTTTATGTCAGAGGACTGAAAGGTAGTGTACCTAATACAATGGCAAATTTTGAAAAGGAGCCTGGGTTACCTGGGAAATTACTTAGCCAGCCAGTTTAATGTCTGTTCCATTAAAGCTGGTGGAAGTTGTAATCAATGGAAAACTCAAGTTGTCAACTCTGAAGTTGGCCGAACTGTGGCCATTTTCTTTTTGTAGTTTTTCTCTGGAGAGTTTTCTCTTTTCATTGCTTCAGGAGTGACACAGCCTGCAGTGAAGGGGGCAGGGAGAGGGGTGTAGAGATAGCTGGGGTGTTATAGCCAAAATAAAATTCTTTCCCTTGGGGGAATCAAGGACATTGGTGTAGGTGTTCAAAAGGTGGAGACTGAGATCACCTAGCAACTGGACGCCATGCTGATTGGACCATGTGATTGATGACTTGGGGGGGGGGAGTGATAAAGTTTTACTTTTAATTGGGTGTAAAACCATCAGGAACTTAGAGTTGGTTTTCCATCAAAAAATGCCAGTTTGATATGTCCCAATAAAATGTTCTTTCAGGAATATTCCTGCCTCAGAGTTCTTATTGGATGGGATGTATTCATTGGAACATTGATACAAGTACATACAGTAATAAGTTTTAAAACAGAAAAAAAAATAAATGAGATAGGCAGCACACTAAATAAATATGTATGTATTTATGTATGTATGTGGATTTTCCAAAAAAGGTATAATTTTGGGAGGAAATGATACCCACACACATAGCTAAACTTGACCCTATTGATGTTGTATACTTGAACTTTTAAAATGCCTTTGGAAAAATTCCTCATGAAGGTTTTTTTGAGTAAATAAAAGAATCATGAAGTAATAAGACTTGTTTATTTATTGATTGATAACTGGGGGAAAAATCAGTAAGCAAAGAATAGGATTTTCTCCAGAGAAAGAAAGAAGTGGGTTTGCTCTGGTTTTGAACTAAAATCAATATATTTAATATGCTTATAAGGCTTTTAACTCAGAGGCAAGCAGCAAGCTGCCCAAGCTTACACATCATAGCAAACTATTTAGAAAGGGGTAGATAATAACTTATGGTGGACATGCAATAAAGCAAAGAAATATTGGAGTAGGATTCATATTGTAATACAGAAGATTCTTAAACTGAATGTAAAGATAAAACTAGAAACTTTTGGGTTCACTGGAAAAGGACGGGGGGGCGGAATTGGAACTTTGATGTTATATATGTTGACAGCAGTAAAATTACTTTATGCATAAAAATGGAAGGACACTTTGATTCCCACAATTGACGACTGGCTACAGAATTTGATGGAGTTAGCAGAGATACCTAAATTGACTTCTTTGAATTAAAAAAAAACACGATTACTTTTGTTTCAACTTGGAAGCCCCTTCTAGACTTTGTACTTGAGGTGGAAAAATAATGAAACTTTGATTTTGGATTTTGCTGATTAGATAGCTTTGTTGTTATATAAATGGCTATTTTATACTATTATGTAAAAGTAAAAAGTTGAGGGTTGATGTTACTATCTTATTCTAGTGTACCAAAGGGAGTCAGAAGTCAACACCTTTTCTTTCTTTTCCCCTTTCTTTTTTACACTTTTCTCCTCCCTTTTCCTTCCCCAGTTTTTTCTAGTATTTGGCTTTGCTTGTATTTTTGTATTTTACATTATAAACTAATAAAAAGACTTTACCGGAGGAGAAAAAAAAATCAAAACTGAACAAATCTAAAAAAAATTATTTAGACAAGCAATTCATCCAATTTTTGTGGAATTTATGTTGGGACAAAAATCTCTAACCACATATATTCGGTTGGTGTTCTCAATTATATATAACTAATCAGGAAAAGTATTTATATATGTTATAGTGTATCCAAAGTGAAGGTGTCTACTAAGTGCTGTTCCAAAAAAGAAAAAGAAAAGAAAGGAAAATTTCATGCCATGGATTATTTAAAAATTAATACAAAAAAAATTATGCATTGTTCTTATACAAATACAAGCCTGCCTCTGGAATAGCTGAAGAAATGATTAAAAGGTAACAATGATTGAAATATAAAAATCAAGTATGACATGAACAAACTAGACAAAGAGTCATCCCCCCCTCCGTATCTGATTGGAAGAAGATTTACAACAGACAAAATAAGTTTTTCACCCCAAAAAAGATGCAATTAACTTGTTGAATTTCTTTGTGGAATTTAAAACAGTGAACTTGCTAGAGGGATCTGGCTGACCATCGTAAAAATATAAATTTAGAGTAAATAAAGTTAGGCTTAATCCAGCATTGCTAATCTTACCTTTTAAAACACCCCATGAGATCAATTAATTCACTATACTCATGCTCACTGCAGTAAAACCAGAAATAATTAACTTAAGGCTAGGTCCCACTGGCCGACGGATGCAAAACATAGGCAAAAAGGACACAGCGGATGAGCAAAATTTCAGGGGTGGCTCCATCCGTTGTTATCCACTCCAAAAAGTGTCCCAAATTTGCATAAATAGAACAGAAAAGAATGGAAAGGAACAGATGGGGGTAGTACATAGCGAGGATGTTCAGTGGATATTCATAGGAAGCCTAGCAGATGGAAGTGGATGGAAGCGGATGACACATCCGAAGGGCTTCCGGGGGAGAATTGCGAAGTGGATGCATAGCGGAAGGAGTGGATGCAAAGCGGATGCATAGCGGATGCATAGCGGATGCATAGAGGATGCAAAGCGTTCACTGCGCATGCGGGGAGGATGAATTGCGTCAGCTCCATGGATATAAAGGGATGCAGCTTGCAAGCAATCAGCATTCAAAGGAAAGATGTCCTGCCACAGACATCTTCGAATAACACCATGGTTCGTCAGTCAGGGAAGAAGAGAAAGCCTGTGCCTACTCCTGCCAATGCCAGCCCTTGGCAAGAAGAATAGCACGCCACAACTCCCATCCCACTAGGCCACTTTGACTCTGAAGCGTTGCTCCTTTGGTGCTGCTTGCTGGTAGCTTACTGCTTGCTGTTGGTGCTCGCTGGCTGGTTACTCCTCCTGCTGCTGGTGCTGCCTGGTGTCTTCTCCACTGCTGCTTCGCTTGGCTGCGTTCTCCTGCTTGGTTGCTGCTGGTGCTTCTCCTGCTCCCGCTGCTGTGCTGTGGTAGACCAGCCCAAGGCCCTCAAAGCCCTGGCTGCTCAAGCCCCTGAGGCCCTGTCTGGCTCACAAAGCCCCTGAAGGCCCTTGCTGCCTTCAAGCCCCCTGCCAGAAGGACGGAAGAGAGGCCAAGGGAAGGGAGAAGGGAGAGAAGGAAAAACCCAGACAGCCTTTCCCAAACGACCCCAATGAGCCTCCACTCCCTTCTGCTCAAATATCCGCCGGAGCGATCATATGATCACCGAATATCCACCCATCTGTTCGACCAGCTATGCCCCGATGTCGTATCTCAGGAAAACGCTAGGGGCTGGAATTGGCTGAAGGGAATGAGTACCCTGTGGAGAAAGGGCCACAGGGACTCTATCATCAACACCAAGAGTAGGAGCAGGCTGTGGGCGAGAGGAGGCGCGTGAGCACTTCGACCTTACTCCTGGGATGATGGAATGCCACGATGCAGACCTGGTATGGCAAGCTACACCTCAAGAAATCTGGCCAGGCCTCTGTCAAGCTCCCTGACTGGGGATGTACATCTATGGCTAAGTTGAAGCTTCCTGGAGTGGTCAGGATCCGCCACTGAGGAGCAGCCCCTCTGACAACCCTCTACCCTCAGACAGCCATCAGAGAGCCAATCCTCTTCCAGCCGGGAGGACAGTTACCGTGTCCAGGCAGGGGTCTTCGGAGGGCTCCATGGCATGAGACCCCTCTGACAGCTGCACTCCCCATGCCAGAAAGATGTGTGAGGATCCCCTTCACAAATGGAGGAAGAGCGCAGCACCAGAAGACCAACCCACACCCACACCAGCTTACCTAAACAGAAGCAGGCAGAGAGGGCAGACTGGAGGGCCAGAGCCACACTGTCTCTGTGGAGATCAGGACACAATTCAAACCAGCACAGACCTTCTCTCTCAGCTGGTCCACAGCGACATACCATCCTCGATACAGAAGCTTTACATCACCTTACGTGTAGCCATACCTCATTGGACTTATGCCCAAGGCCCAGTACAGCGTGATTTGTAGGCTCAGATCATAGTGTCATGCATCTTCGGCTGCACAAAATACCCTCTCCCAGGATTCCAGATCGCCCTCGATAACATGCTCCCAACCAGTCATGTGGCTCTGCCTTCCTTGCTCCCGAGCGAATTGGTCACAGCCTTTCCTGGCTCGCTTGCAACAGCCCCCTCACCTACAAGGCTACAAAGTACAAGGACTTCCCACAGCAGTACGCAGCCCTTCCCAGTCAGGCCAGGGTTCATCGCATGCCACAGTTACGCAGGCCCTCACCTCGCCCAAACTGCACACTCTCTCCAGTCCCAGGGTCCAGGTTGGATTCGGAAGTTGGTGCTCGGCTTGGTCAACCTGATATGTCTGCAGCCGGCTCTACATCAGAGTTTCGCGTGACAAACATGGCTATGGTCTAATCTCTTCATGAGAAGTGCTGGAGAATGTAACGAGGGTCTTCATTCTTCAGTCGCTCTCTCATTCAATTCACTTGTTTCATTACACTCCAAACTCCCGCTTCTCCCAATCCATCATTGGACCCACCCACAGCTCTTGGATGTCTCCATTCTTACTCCTTGTGTGTGCTATGATAAAAGGCTGAAACAGTCTGAACAGGGCTGGTTCTGGGTGTTGAATGATGCGCAAAGCTACTCATATAGGACTGTTGTGATGCATCCAATGGTGGAGATCAATGGATGATTGTGGGAGAGCATGGACCAAGGTGAAGGAGGATCTTACACACAGCTGCTGAGTCATCGACTGAGATTCCAGCATTGATTTCCTCCCCCTTTTATAGTAAATATCGGTTTTTCTGACTTGCTCCTATTTCACATACTTAGCGTCATACTTGCCAGACATCCTAAATTATCCAAGATACATCACATATACAAACGTTTTTGTCCATTTTAATGCTTTAGTATACGAGATTGCATACCGCTTACATCCTTTTATTTTTCTTGTGCTACTAACGCTGTTGTGACCATTCCGTGTAACCTTTTCACTTCCTCCCTCTTTTTCCGTTTTTCAGTGCATGTGATGTGAGTTGTGAGGTATGGTCCAGAAGCATGGCCAAGAGGATACATGTGGACCGCTTTATCAGATTTTGACAACGGACGTAGAACGTTTGTTGCCCGCTGTTGTGATCGCAGGTATAACATCTTGTATCGTGGCGGAAAGTTCATCTGCTTCCAAAAGTTTGTGCAGCTCAAAACTTCTTGCGCAGATGAAATCTTCAGGTGGACAGATGCCTCGCACGGTATAGAACGTATAAACACGTAGCAGTGAGTACACCAACCGGATGCAATTCTTCATTCATTTTCCAACGGATGGCAAGCTTTTTTGTCCGTTTTACATCCTCTTTGCATCTGTTGGTGCAGTGGGACATGGGCTTCACATATAAATAGAGAAAAGGAAAAACTATTCAGAAAATAAAGTACTTTGAAAAAAGGTTGAATGAATCATCTCAAACAAAACAAAAAATTAAATATGTTTATTTGACAAGTTGTCTTCATCTTCTGCAGCCTTCTTTCACTGAGGAATTATCTCTTTAAAATATAATCTTTGATAAGAAAATAAGTGCAGTCCTTAACTGAGCCCAAAAGAAAGAAATTTGTTAGGTGAGTTTTTCATCATTTTATGACTTTTCTTGAGATATCTGTTAAGTGAATCACTCCAATTGCTAAATTAGTAACACAGTTGTTAGGTGAATCTGGCTTCCCCATTGACTTTGCTTGTCAAAAGGTTGCAAAAGGTGTTCACATGACCCCAAGACACTGCAAACATCATAAATGTAGTTTCAGTCAGTAGTTACTTAAATGTAAATCACATGACGATTGGATACTGCTGTGGTCATAAATGTGAAAAATTTTCATTTTTAGTGCCATTGTAACTTCACATGATCACTATGTTAAACCTTGTATGTTGAAGATTACTTGCATGTCTTCCTAGGTACATTTAGAAAAGTATTAACTTTCTCAGGCCTCTTTAGAAAGTTATTATTTATCTTCATTAAGGTAATAGCAAGTTCTTGGATCAATGTACTATATAATAGAAAAAAAATGTTCTGTTTCCAAGACCATGGATTGCAAGAAATCTTTGGACACTTTTGGGATATAATTCATTTTTTGATGTTGATTACTATTATCCCTTTTGAAGAATTTATTTAAAAAATAAATACTACAATCTTTTATTGAAAAATATGGGTGGCAACTAAAATAGTTTGATATGTAATTATTATATTAAGGATTTTTCTCTGCATCAAATAGAATTGTGGTAATAGTGATAATATTCTCAATTTTCTTTTCTTGTTCAATTCTTGGAGAGTGCCTGGACATGTCAACCTGTGGTTTTTCATCAGTGGTTTGCCATTGCTTTTTTTCCTCGGGTTGAGAATGAGTGACTGGCTCAATCTGGCTTTATGTCTAAACTGAGACTAGAACTCACAGACTCCTAGCTTCTACTCTTGATTGATTCTTAAACAAATTTTAATGGTTTGATATGATCCATATCCTTTGGATAATTCAAAGATATCTTACTTGATAGCATCCACAATTGTAGTTAAATCTTCAACATATTCATATCAAAAGTTAAGGAATATTTTAAAGTTGATGCCACTGGAATTTATGAGTTATGGACTAAAAAAGTGAATTATCCAATATCATTGCATCAGTAGTTGCATTTTTAAAGAAATGCTGAGCTGTTAGCAATTGATTTGAGATTGGAAGCAACAAAAAATTTTATTTCAAGTTTTTTGGACTTCCAGAGAAGAGATTCCAAATTTGGAAAGGATACTTTTATCTACTAAATCACTAACTACAGGGCATATCACAACGTTATTTATTTCATTTGTTTCTACCCACCCCATCATTTCATTTGTTTCTACCCACCCCATCAGCCAAAGAATGTCACCTTGTAGGATCCAGGAAATGGGCCTTTTCTGTTTGGTGGGCCTGCCCTTTAAAACAGCGGTCACCAACTGGTGGACCACAGCCCACTGGTGGGCCACGAAAACATTTTGGTGGGCCACCCCCAGAGCACCCTCCCAAGACAATTAATCCAGGCTGCGCAGAAACACAAGTCTGTACTGCCCACATGGCCTGCGGGAACCCTCTCCACCCATTCACTCCTGGCAAACTTGCCTGCTAAATTACTATTTTTCCTTTTTCCAACCATCAGCTGTTCTGCTGTGCGGGAGATTTAGATTAGCTAGAAAGCAGGAAATGGTTGGATTTTTGCTTTCTAGCTAGTCTTCAGATCTTTGGCTGTGATTTTAAGCACAGCCAAACCTCCTTTAGGACTGAAGGTTCTATTATTCAGTGCAAATTTTATGTGACAGACTCAGCTAGCCAATGGCAGATAGATAAATCACTGAATGATTCTGTGAGCAACTCACCCTGCCTGCCTGTTTTGCCTGATTTTGGGAAAAAGTTGCTTTTTTTTAATAAAAAATCAATATTTACATAAAAGGTGTATTGTCAGTTAATTTTGTGAGTTTGCTTGTTAGCAACTTTTATGTGACAGACTGAGCTAGCTGATAGCAGATAGATAGATCTCTGAATGAATCTGTGATTCTGGGAGCAACTCATCTGCCTGCCTGCTTTGCCTGATTTTGGGTAAAAGTTGCTCTTTTTTATAAAAAATTCAATATTTATATAAATATTTATAATATTTACATGCAAGCCATGCCCAGCCAGTCACGTGACCACCAAGCCACACCCACAAATTAGACCACACCAACATAACCAGTTAATGGTCCCTGGGATCTAAAATTATGAGTTTGGTGGTTCCTGAGGTCCAAAAGGTTGGCAACCCCTGCTTTCAAATATCATTCCTGTTAAGATTAGGTTGGAAGGTTTTTGGGAGGCTCAAGGGATGTGGATGTCTTTGTAGGCATGGGGATCAGAGTGTTAGTTAGTGCCCGCAATTATTATTTTGTCTAAAATTATTTGGCTTCTTGGATGTTGATCTTTTATGTTGTCTGCACGCCATCTTTCACATGAAACTTTGCAAAGTGTGGAAACAGTACTGTTTTACAGCCTTTATTAGCTCAATACCCGTACTTCACTATGAAACTATGTAATCGGGCTTAGTTTTGGGGAAGGAAAATAAGGGGGGGGAATTCTGCCTCTGCCTATCAGCATCCATTAGTATTCATCTGGCTAGCATCCTATCAGTGTGTGAGAGAGTTTGAGAGCTGTTTGGAAACTGAAACAGTATTTGCTGCATGAGTAAGAAGGAGACAGCAAAGAGCCTGGGCGTGGCTTAGGTCAATTGTTCTATACTAAAGATGCTTTAGCTGTGAAACTAAAATGGAAATGGAAACTCCTATCCTCTGCTTGTGTTTTGCATTTGGAACATATTTCTTTTCAGGTGGGGAGGGAGAGTAGAACTTCTTAAGCCCATGTCACACTGCACCAACGGATGGAAAGAGGATGTAAAATGGAGAGAAACACTTGCCATCT
>BHFT01008034.1:0-52817 GCA_004320025.1 Laticauda laticaudata | reverse complement strand
TGGGGCACTTTTGAGAGCGGATAACAATGGATGGAAATTTTGCTCATCCGCTGTGTCCTTTTTGCATACGTTTTGCAACCGTCGGCCAGTGTGACCTAGCCTTTACACTGTTTGCCTGCTCATAGTTAGAGATGATCAGTTGAAGTTTCCTCAATGGGAGTTAATGAAGGCAGATCTTCTTCTGAAACTTTAATTTATCTGCAGAGGCACAAGATAAGGCGAGTTCTCTACAGTGAAGAATAAGCTAGGAAAATAGTTTTCATTTTCCACTTTTTGAATTCAGATCAAAGTGACCCAAGCAGAGAAGCTAAACTTCAGGGTTAGAGATAGATTTCTATCAGCATTCTGATACATTTATATTTACAATTATTTACAGTATGTACAGTATTATTAATTTTCTTTCCTCCTGTTCCTGGCATCCAGCACATGGCAGGTTACAATGCCTTAAATAGCAATTAACATCAACAAAAACATTAATTTAATAACAACACATGAAAACTATGAAATAGGTAAGTGAGAATAAAGGCATAAAATTAGAGTCAAATAAATATGTTATGAAGTACATAATTTAAAGAAGGAATGCCTTTTATAAAAACAATGATTTGAGCATTTATTAAAATCATTCAGTAAAGTGAAATCTATACTTTAGGAAGGAGGGAATACTATGCTTTTGAAAAGCTCTGTCTGAATATTTGGACTGATTATAAATTTATAAATAAAAGAAATGGGGATTTTATTCTATAAAGTATATGATATAATTAGCTGATTTTATAAAGTGCTAAAACTTAATTAGCACAAGTAATTCTGTTGTGAATAGTTCTTTCTCTCTGATCACATTTCAACTTTCACACTATGCCAGGTGCTACCAGATCTATATAGCAAATAGATGGATGAATGGATAGATATAGATAGATAGATAGATAGATAGATAGATAGATAGATAGATAGATAGATAGATAGATAGATACGATAGATGGATGCATATGCTCTCAGTATACATAAAGAAAAATAAAAATACATTCATTAAGAATCATAAGATAAAACACTTCGTGATAGTTCAAAAGTTACTAATAAGCAATCAAACCATACTAGGAAATAAATAAAACAATATAAATTGTAAAGATACAAGCAACACAGTTATAGTCATAAGTGAGAAGAGATAGGTACTAGCAAGGATGAGAAAAATAATAGTAATACAGTCTTAGTAAATAATTTGACAGTGTGTGGAAATTAGATATTTAGCAGAATGATGGCATTCGGGGGGAAAAACTGTTCTTGTATCCAGTTGTTCTGGTGCTGCAATGTTCTGGTCAAGGCTTCCTGAGACAGTAACAATCACACTATGTTCCCAAAAAATTTTTTATTATTATTTCAACAGCTGTGAATTATATGAATTCACAGCGCCGGAATGAGTCCCAAACAGTTTATGAATAGTCCAACAGAAGTCTGCCACAGTCTTTTGGGATAAGGTTGATAAGTACCCACCTTTTTATCTTCTTTTTTTCTGCCAACCCAACAGGACAGACACAGACTTCAGAGAGTAATTAGACTGCAGAAAAAACAATTACTACCAACCTGCCTTCAATCAAGGACCTGTATACTGCACAAGTCAAAAAGAGGGCCTGTAAAAATATTAACAAATCCCTCACATCCCAGACATAAACTGTTTCAACTCCTTCCCTCAAAACAATGCTACAGAGCACTGCACACCAGAACAACTAGACAGAAGAACATTTTTTTCCTGAAAGCCATCACTCTGAAAGCCATTATCACAAATAATTCCCTCAACCCTATTCAACTATTACAAAAGTCTGCACTACTATTACTGTTAATCTTGTCATCACTCTTCTCACCCATTCCCCTCCCACTTATGACTGTATGACTGTAACTTTGCCACTTGTATACTTACGATTTATATTGTCTGTTTCCTAGTAAGATTTGATTACTTATTGTACCCTATGACTATCATTAAGTGTCATACCTTATGATTCTCCACTCTGACAACTTTTCTTTTATGTATACTGAGAGTATTTACACCAAGACAAATTCCTTGTGTGTCCAATCACACTTGGCCGATAAAGTATTCTTCTTCATCTCCCCTGAAATGCTGCCAGCGACTAAATTGCCAGTTAGCTGTACAAGACCAAACGGAGCACAAAGTCAACACAGAGTTTCAGATTTTAACCTGACCAGAATGAACAAAGTTGCTTCCTGCAAAGGTTCATGTCCCTTTGCTCCGCCTTTATGTCTTATGGGAGGGGCCAATCATCTTCAAGCCTTTCTCTCAAGTCGCCCCTTTTGTCTTAACTGTTCTTGCCTTCTGGTAGCTCTGCGGAAGCGTACATTGGGAGCAGGCTACCCCCTTCCTCTGCCTCACTTATGTCAGATTCTGGAGACTCTGGAGTCAACACATAACTCTCAGATGGCCCTGGCCCCATCTCTGTGTTGCACAGAGATCCCTCACCCGAGCCCTCCCCAGGCTCCAGGACTGGCCCATGTTCCTCCTCACTGTCCAACTCCGCTTCCAGCTCCGCAGTCTGCCGGCGGACCACAACATGCAGTGCCCTATAGTGTCATTTTGAGGGTGAAAATTGAAAATGTCTGTAGATATTTTCACAGCCCTCTTTTTGAATTGTACAGTATACAGGTCCTCAATGGAAGGTAGGTTGGTAGCAATTGTTTTTTTCTGCAGTTCTAATTATCCGTTGAAGTCTTTGTCTTGTTTGGTTGCAGAGCTAAACCAGACAGTTATAGAAGTGCAGATGACAGACTCAATAATTCTTCTGTTGAACTGAATAAGCAGTTTGGGCAGTTTGGATGTCCACAAGATAGCAGCAAAGAGGATTTTTTATTTCTTTTTGCTGCCATCTAATGATCATCTAGTACTTAACCTCTGACATAAAAGTTTATTTCTCCTAAAGTGTATATCCTGGACAAAAGATCAGAATTACAGAACCCACTAAAGCCTTTAGCATACATGTAGAAGCCCTTTCTTTCCTGACAGCAATGAGATCTGTATGTAGGAATTCTCTACATTGGAAAACTTTGAAAGGGGCAGATACCACTCTTATTCCAGTTGCATTAGTAAATTATTTGTTTCCTGTCAGCCTTCAAGATCTTCTACTATCGCTTTGCATCTTTCGGCTGTCATAAGAAATGGGGGGGGGGGGNCCCGTTATCAAAGTATGCCAAGGTCAACGGACAGAGGCCTCATCATCACCTGAAGATGCCCACATGATCATATTCACAACTTCTAATTGGAAGTTTCATCTGAATTATTGGGGGTGGGAACACTTCCATCACTTTGTATATGCGAATTGCGCGCCTAATTTCTCAGATTCAGAATTCTTTGGTTGCTACCACTTCACTTTCAGTAAAAGATATATTTTCTCTAAATTAAAGAGTCTAAGTATTTCTTTCCTGGATTTTGAATGGAGCTCTGCCTGACATTTCCAGATACAATTCAAACTCCTGGTTATGACTTAAAAGTTTTTGGCATCTGAAATCTAGTTTAAAACCGAAAACAGCTGTATACCTGAAAACAGGCAGCAGTCTTGTGTAATATAAAGACATGGCTTTTTCCCAATGCTTAAGATAGTTTTATTTTAATGAATTCTTGAATTGATGCTTATCGTTTTGGAATGATTTTTAAAAGTTCTAGTTGTATATACTGTAGTTTTATCAGCTTGAATGAATTAGGATTTATTCCCGATTAATTGTGAGCTGATCCTTGCAAAAATGCTAAAACAGATGCTGTCATATACCTTCCTAATATATTTTATTTATTTATTATTTATTTATTTATTAGATTTGTATTGCCACCTATTCGCCATGGCAACTCAATTATTTGGGTATTGAACAAAAATAGATAGAGAAACCTGTTTTACCCACCAGGTTGGCTCTGACTAATATAGCATATATGTACTACCATTTTGTGATGTTGCTTTCCTGTTAAGAGGTTGCCTTTGATTTTGTTATACATATTTGAATAATGTGATTTTGAGTAATAAAACTGAAATTCTGAATAGTAATTAAAATCTTGAATGTACTTTTTGTCTCTCATTCATAAATAGCAGTGAATATTGCTTGGAAATCTTTTTAATTTGCTTATTACATTTATTTTATGATTTTAAAAAATGCCAAAATAAACTACCCTTCTTGGTTAAAGACCTAAAAGAAATTATGTCCTTTCAAAATAGATGATCTGTTACTTCTGTCCCATACTTGACAATACATGATACTAGATCTTCCAGATAAATAAATAAATAAACACAAAGAAAAGGCTGAAAGAGAAACCTGGACATATTCCAGCTGCTCTCAGAACTGCAGATATAGATAGGCTCCCAGCCATGTCCTAAATACCTTGAATATCCTACAATATCTGGCTGTCCATTCTTAGATTGCTAAAATCAGTAGAAGACTGCGTTATTTCCTGTCAGATGCCAATAACCAGGAGCATTTGTTGTTTGAAAGTACAGAAGAGTTTATTTTAGAACAGAATTCTTTATTGGCCAAGTTTGATTGGACACATTATACATAAGAATCTAATCAATTAACATCAAAGCTGAAGCGGTATAGATAAGGGCCAACTGAAGTAGGGGGTGGGAGGGCTGGACTTGGATCTACTTTGCAATGCAGTGACTCTAAACTGATGACATGTTTAATCCCACCTTCTATCTCACCTGCTCTTCTCGTACACTTTCCTATAAGTGTGTGTGTGTGTGTGTGTGTAGTGTGTGTTTATGGAATTAAACGATTCTTTGTCCAGAAGAAAATACATCTGAGGTGAGATGTAACAGAGTTGCCAGAAAATTATTATAAATAGCATGGAGAAACTTTTTAAAAAATTCTCATATTACTCCACAACACAGAATCAAACATAAAAAGAAAACAAGTTTCTTTAAAATTAATAAAGCATATAATAAAAAATGCAAAAACAACAACTGAGAAGCAGAAATTGAACAATAGTTGACAGAGTTATAATGTACCTATATTTAAACATATTGAAACTGACAAGTTATTTGACAATAGGTGTGGTAAAGATATTTAAAAAAGAAACACCAGGAATTTGCAGCAAGTTTCAATTAGTCTTTAGCATCTCTTCTTGTGCAGAAGACGAAAACCAAAAGCCCTGTGAAAACAATTGACCAGGTGCAGCAATACTTGAATTCTAAGCCTGCCAACTGACGAACCTTCGGCCACACATCTCTTTCAGCCCTAAGAAGAAGGCAATGGCAAACCATATCTGAAAATGTTACCTAGAAAACTGCATGGACTTGTCCACGATTCAGAGACAATAAAAATAAAAAGAAATTTTACCATTTTAATTGAAAATCTGTAGTTTTATATAATGTATCCACAATATATTTAGCAATATTTATATTACTAAAGTACCTTATATAAAACAACAACTATGATAATTGGCATTTCTTTCAGGCACTCCTATTTATCTTTGGTTCTTGAAACCTACTGGTGATCAATGCAGCCACTTCAAAATTAATGTTATTCTAGTTAGGTGGAATTGTTCTACCAGTCATTTCACTCTTGCATTTTCTACCAGCTGCAGCTTCCGAGTCATGCTTAAAGGCAGCCCATGTACAATACATTACAGTAATCCCTCCAAGTAGCTACCATCACCAGAGTATCTTGGGGAAGTAGGTATACCAGCCAAAACTGGGTGAAAGTCCCTCTAGCATAGGGATCTCCAACAGTGGTGAGATTCAAATTTTTTTTAGTATCGGTTCTATGGGCGTGGCTTGGTGGACATGGTAGGGAAAGGATATTGTAAAATCTCCAGTCAGAGGTAGTATTTGCTGGTTTTCCAAACTATTCAAAATTTCTGCTACTAGTTCTCCAGAAATAGTAATAACCTCTGGTCTCCAACCACCAAACCGCAGCCCTCTACTGGGCCAAGAGTGGTTCAAAGCTGAGCCACAGAAGTGGGGGATAAGGGCACGTGCACATGCTCATCCCCACTTGCATGAGCAGCCATTGAGTATATGTGTGCCTGCTCCATTCACGCCAGCAGTGGGCACATGTGCCCACCGCTCATGCAAGTGGATCTGCGTGTGCATGTGCTTGCTGGCTGCTCGCACAGAACCTCTGCTCTCCCTCTCCGCCAATCTGCAAAGCCAGAAAGGTTGGGAAACTCTGCTCTAGCAGCTTCCTCTCTTTCGTTACACAAGAGAACCCCATGGCACCAGCCAACTTATTAGCAAACATGCAAAGGATTGTGTGTAAGAAGATTATTCCTATTATCTTAACACTGAATACTAGTTAAAATAAATAGTTCCAATAACTGCTCATTGTTCTACTAAAAACATCAACATAACTTTCTGCTGATCTTCATTTATTGATCTTCTGAAATACAGATACTTCTCCACTTAGAACCTCAATTGGACTAGAATTTCCATTGCTAAACATACTGGTCGTTAAGCAAGTTGTACCAAGGTTGCCAAACAGAGGCTGTCATACTTTGGTCATGTCATGAGAGTTGACTCACTTGGAAAGTCACTCATGCTGGGAACGATCAGTGGAAAAAGGAGAAAGGTCCACCCTAGAACTGGTTGAACATTATAAAACAGGAGTGTCAAACTTGATTTCATTGAGGGCTGCATCAGGACATCAAGGAGGGCATGGCCAGGGTGAGCATGGCCAGCTCAACATCACTCATGTCTGGGGTGCCTACGGTGGCCAGAGCACTTTGCCAGTGAAAACGGGCTCCCAACTCCATTTTCAACTGCAACGGCTTCCTGCAACCACCTGCTAGTGAAAGATGGTTTTGCTGGCAGAAACACCATGGGCCGGTCCTTTGCTGTTTCCAGGATGGCCCTGCAAGCCAAATTTAAGTTCTCCATGGGCCAGATCTGTCCCCCAGGTCTTGAGTTTGACACTCCTGCTATAAAGGATGACACTGGGATGACTGGTGACAGATATGAAGGAGGTGTGTGAGATAGAGGGGCATGGAGAGTGTTGATCCACAGAGTGGCCAAGGATTGGATATGACTGAATGGCTGATGATGACGGTGCCTGATTTTATTACTTTTTTGCCTATTGTTAAGCCAATCATTTTGGCTGCTAAGTGAATCACATGCTCATTAAGTGAATTCAACTTCCCTCATTGACACTGCTTGTTGGAAGTAACTGGGAAGGTCACAAATGATGAGCCCATGACCCCAGGATGCTGCAACCATTAAAATAAATTCTGGTTGTCATGTGCCTGAATTTTGATCATGTGACCTTGCAGATATTGTGATAGTCACTAATGTGAATACCAGTCATAATTCACTTTTTTCAGTGTTGCACTTTTTAACAGGTGCTAAACAAATGGTTGTGAACAGAGGACTATCTGCTTATAATTAATTCTGTGTCAACTCTGAAGCAAGCCTGGCTGAGGCCTTCTTTATGACTTCAGGGTTGCAAGAAGAGAGGGAGGATGGAAAATAGTTAGCTGGAGTTTTGCAGTCAAAACAAGAAGTTTTCCTGTGGGAACCAAGGACATTTCAACAAGTGACAAGGAAGAAGAAGAGTGAGTAACCGAGCAACCCGCCAGCACCGTTCTTGGACAATGTGACTGATGCCTGGAGAGGAGGGGAAAAGGGTACTTTCACTTTTAAATTACGTGAAAACTGAAAGAATTTTCAGAGTCATTTCACCGGCTGTGCTAATATGATGTATCCAATAAATTGTTCTATGAGGAATCTACCTGCCTCAGAGTTCTGCTTTCAGTGGGCGCATTACTTAGAACGCTGGTATCTTGAATACTGAAATATGTTTTGATTTCAAGAGGCTGAAAGTATCACTCCATCAAGTATATGTGGAACACTGAACACTGGTAGCTGTTAATGTAGCCAGGTAAGGCTGAGGTATCTGCATATTTTGTATCTTGTCCAAATATAATGCATTCGCTGATTTTATCTCTACTGAACTTGTTCCATTATCAAGTTCAAATGGCATAAAAGATAGAGATGTACATATACTTTTTAATCAGGTAATCTCACTGCCTTTGTGTTGTCAGGGTACTTAAGCATCTCAAAAGGCTCATCTTAGGGATAATTACACTTAGGGAATAATTTTTTAGAAATGCACAAGGCAAGCTAACAAAATGAGGTCCAACGCTGAGCAACAAACATGATAAATCAACCCCATTTGGCATCTAGCAGCATCTTTGCATGATATTGACCACTGTAGCTAGTTAGGCTTTAATGCCACGTCAATTGGGTAGAATGCAAACCCGTATTAATTGCTTTTCCTCAATGCAGTAATCCCTGTTTTACTTAACTGTGGTTTCTTTGAGTAAATCACAATTAGTGGGGCTCCCATAACAAGCTAAGCCAAAAATAAAGAATCATGGTGGTTTTCGGACACCCTGAAGGAGCTCAAATCACATGTCAACCTAAAGCAAAATACCCTTTGGCTTAGTACGATTATGAATCCAGTTTTCATTGATATTTCTCAAGAGGATCATGCATATAATGAGCTTGCAGATGCATCACATAATATTTGTGATTATTTATCTGAATAGTCACGAGTTCCTGTCAACACAACAAATGAAATTTTAAAAATACAGAAGCTAATGGAAAATCAACAGCAAATGGGAAAAAAAGCCTGGCAAATAATAAAATCCATCAAGTCTTCCTGCTATATCTTTAATAGTTTCTAAATGCCTCATTACAAAATTCAGAAATTTAGAGCCATGAACATAGTTGATAGGGAAGGAGAATAAATCTATTTATTTTTCCTAACCTAAGTTTCTTTTATTGTGAACTCTTTGAGGTAGGCCAAGAGATGAAATGGACTAGATACTGGAACTTCATTGAGGTAAGCTATAAAATAGGTTTTTATAAAAAAAATAATTTTTAATAAAGAAAAATCACTTTTTAAATCAGTTTGGTATAGCAGTTCATCTGGCTAATAACTGGGGAACTATGAGTTCTAGTCCTACCTTAGGAATAAAGACAGCTGGGTAACCTAATCTAGTCACTTTCTAGGCAGGAGATAATGGCAAACCAATTCTGAAAAGCTTTGCCAAGAAAACTGCAGGGTCTTGTCCAGGCAGTCACCGAGAATCAGACGTGATTGAACCGGGGGGTGGGGGGGTGGGAATAGAATCTTAAAAGTTGGCAATGTTTCCCCTTCCCTTCTTCTTACACCAAAAGAGTCAAGGTGGTCAGCATTAGCAATAGCACTTAGACTTATATACCACTTCACAGTGCTTTACAGCCCTCTCTAAGTGGTTTACAGAGTCAGCATATTGTCCCCAACAATCTGGGTCCTCATTNTACAGCCCTCTCTAAGTGGTTTACAGAGTCAGCATATTGTCCCCAACAATCTGGGTCCTCATTTTACCCACCTCAGAAGGATGGAAGGCTAAGTCAACATTGAGCCAGTGAGGCTCGAACTACTGACACTGAGCTGAATTAGCCTGTAATACTGCATTCTAACCATGGCTTGATTAACTTTCTTTCTCACACTGTCTTGTTTCCCCAAGCTGAGATTGTGTTTTGCTGACCATCTCTATTTATTGGATGGAGAAAACAGTAGGTTTTATGCCAGTGGTTTTTTTTAAATTATTAATCATGTTCATTTGTACTGAGTATTGTGAAGTATTGAAAGTCTTTTAATTATGAGTCCAAATTTAATCTATCAATATGTGTGCCTCTCATGCTACTCCCTTTCTTTCTAACTCTCCCTCCCATAGTCATAGATATTTCTACATGCATACTCTTGGCTGGTGCAAAACCTCTGGTAAGGATCAAAGGGGGAACGGTATTCCTCACACCGGAATAAAAGGGTCCCAAATATCAATGAAATGTCAATGATAGGAGGAACTTTCCTCCTTTTGCTTTGTTTGAGTTTACATATAGTACTTTCTATAAAACCCAATCAACAACTAAAAAGCCACATACAACCAGGCACCATATAAATACCACACAGAGAATAGCCCAAAGCACATACTCCGCAAGAGAGAAGTTCCCCAGAGGATGGGTTCCAGCACAAATCTGAAAATTCGGAAGACTAAACCTCTGACCTGATGACTGGTTGAGATTGGATCCTTACATATAGCCCTCAACTTACACCACAATTGGGACTGGAATTTTTATCACTAAGCAAGCAGTTGGTAAGTGAGTTCTGCCAGACTCTACAATTTTTGCTATGCTTGATAAGCAAATCATTGTGGTTGTTAAGTAAATCACACAGTTGTTAAATGAATTCGACTTCTCCTATTGATTTTGGTAGATGGAAGTTGGCTGGGAAAGCTGCAAATGGATCACCACTGTAAATTCATGCTAGTTGCCAAGTGCTCAAATGTTGATCATGTGACCATAGAGATATTATGACAGTTGTGAACACAAGTACTGGTGGTAAGTCACCTTTTTTAGTGCTGTTGCAACTTCAAACGTTCATTAAACAAATGGATATAAGTTGAGAACTACCTATATTTCATTATTTGAGTCACTATTGTGGATACAATGGTTCTCTTCTACACATCCTTCCATCATTCTTAAGCCATCATGGTTATCCTCACTCCCAACTGAAAAACAAGAATAAAAACACGGGAGTAGGTCCAATTATTAAGATCTGCTGAGAATCTACTTTTACAATCCCGATATATAGACTGTGACAAGGGGTCTACGGTGTTTTTCAATTATTCAGATCATGGTTGTCCCAATGGTACCTTTCCAAAAGGCAACTGGCCTTTCTTAGTTTTTTCCCTTGAAAACATTTCACTTCTCACACAAGAAGCTTCTTCATTCTGGCTGAATGGTGGGAAATGGAAGGATTTATACCAAAAAGGTTCCATACCTATTTACACACTAATTTACATGATCCTGAGATAAAGATAAACTCCCAAATGGCTTTTACAACACTCAAGAGCTATGGAGGGGCCTTCAGAGTGCCAACAACCAGATGACCTCTAGGAATATAAATCTTTCCATTACCCACCATTCACCCAGAACTGAAGAAGCTTCTTGGGTAAAAACTGAAATGTTTTCAAGGGAAAATACCAAGATAATCCATCTGCCTTTTGGAAAAGCATCTTTGGAATATAAGAAAGAATGTTCTAAATATTACTTCTAGATGCCCACTTCTAGCATGCATCATAAGACAAGCTTGGCTGTTCCCCAAAGTGAGAAGGGAGTCACCCATGATTAGTAATTGATTAGAAATGCAATCAATTTTGGACTGCATCATCTAAAAAAAAGGCATTTAATTTAACTGAAAATAGTGAGGAAACACCAGTCTTTTCCCCACTATCAATTTACATTGTATTCTAGAAACTTCTACCCTTCATTACTTGAATAAGGCTCAAAGGTAATATTTAAAAGTCTAAATCATGAGAACAAAATGGCCATAAAGTTCCAAATCCATATAAATATCTCAGGGTTAGGATTATCTTGCCCTGTTATTGTCAGTTGCTTTTGTCTTCTCTGGTGGATAAATCCACTAGTCAGAAGAATCACATAAATAACTGTCTTTTGGATATTTCCAGCTCTTCTTTCCATATTTTGGGCTGTTTACATTATAACTTGCAAAAATGTAGTGACACAAAATCAATTTAAATTCAACACTACAATTTAATTGGTTTGGACAACACTGTGAAAAACATTTGTGTTTACTTATTCATGTATTTATTTTAATTGTTTAATATGTAGATCAATCAGCTTAATTGGTGGGAACCAATTTTAATTGGAAGCTATAATTTTAATTATCAGGGTTGAAAATTAAGAGTAGCTTGTTTCATTTTTCAACAGGCAACGCATCATAATCTATTCCAGGAAAAACAAGTTCTGTAGAAGCTGAAAGACTGGCAAATGAAATATGACATACACTTTTTTAGATTATAGCTCACTTTATCATGTATAAACACATATAGCCCATATTGGGGATGGGGTCAAGCAGACAGTGTGAATCTGCCACTCTGGCTCATACAGTTTATATCTTAACATATCTATTTGTTTTTCACATGCATTCCCTGACATTGCCAGTTTTATATGCATTTTATTCAGGGTGGGATTCAAATTTTTTAACAACCGGTTCTGTAGGCGCGGCTTAGTTGGTGGGCATGGCTTGGTGGTCATGTTATTGGCTGGGCGTGGTCAACTCAACATCACTCAGATCGAGGCACGCATCTCCTCACCTGGTTTCCATGACTGTGGGGATGCTGCATCAGTCGTAAGTGTGAGAAATGGTCATAAGATACTTTTTTCAGTGCCACTGTAACTTTGAATGGTCACTCCACACAAGCAAAGTACCAGGAAAGGAGGGGGGAAAAAAACTCCAGAGACGTTCCTGAGACAGGAAGTCTAGTCCTGCCAAGAATGTAATAAGGGTTAACAGAAAGACAGTTTCTGTAAGCAACACCAGAATGTTTCCTTCCTGCTTTCTTTACAGGATTAGGCCAGTAATTTTTTCTAACAACCAGTTCTCCGAACTGCTTAGAATGTTAACAACCAGTTCTAGCGAATAAGTGCAAACTGGTAGAATCCCACCCCTGATTTTATTGTGCCAGGAAATAAGAAAGAAAATATTCTGGCATTGTTTAGGAAAGGAATTATATTTTTTTTTCCTTTCGTTCTGTTCAGTTGACATAGATCTTAAGATTTGGAAAAACTGTCAATTTGTTATTTTGTTTTATTTATTCATATTTAAAGGAAGATTTTAAATCTTTTTGAGTTTACTGATAAGAAGTGAATCACTCGATCGTTATCAAAATCATAGTCACATTTATACAAATCTACAAAACCACATTATTTCGTTCCTGCTTAGATTCCATGAAATTTTACACTTTCATTCTCCCTCTTGCCCTTGAATAGAGAATCTTCAGAGGATATATTTATGCTATTTTTGCAAGTGAGGCCCAGTTGACATACAAATGCTATTTTGTGAGTTGGTGTAGACACGATAACATGAATTGTCAGTACAGATCTCGTCTAACACTCAACAAGTGCTAAATACTAGCATGAATCGAAGTACGCTAGGAATGTTAAGAAGGCACAACTTTGCTGAGATGCTTAGCAATTTGTAAAGGTCAACATGAAAATCCTGCACACTGCTTTCATTATTAGATCTGTAAGAGGAAAAAGGAAAAACTTTATCAACCTTACTGAGATTTATCGATGGATAGGGTGTTATTTGATAGGTATGCATAAAATACAGTATGTATCTCCACATATTGCTCTTTGATGGATTAAAGACATGAGAGCAGACAACACTGTCACAGGAGGAGGTAGATTTTTTTTGTGATGCCTTACCCCTCCCACAAACATTTCAGCATTTAATGTGTCCTTGTCTTTGTGAGTCATAATCAAGGCCCATGTACCTGTCAGGAGCTAGAATCTAGAATGAATTTATCCCCTGAGGTAGGTGCTACTACTAGATCAAAAAGCAAATACTTGGTGTCCTTAAAATGCTATCCAGCTGCTCTTACACTTTGAATCTGAGGCTGAAACCCCAGGAAAAATGATGCTTATAAATAATAAATAATAAAAAAATGTTTCCCAAAAGAAATGTCTTCAGAAGAAGAAGAAGTGATTACTTCTCAGTCAATGTACATGTAGGTTTTAAACCAGTGGTAAGATTCAAAAAAAATTACTACTGGTTCTGTAGGCGTGACTTGGTGGGCATGGTAGGGGAAGGATACTGTAAAATCTTGATTTCCTCCCTACTCCTAAGGAAAGGTTACTGCAAAATCCCATTCCCTCGCCATCCCACTGATTTGCTTTCCAGCTCTGTTCTCCTGTGCAGGGCAACAAAAGAAGACCCAACCGATCAGCTAGGACTTGGGACGCAAAGAATAGATAGGGGCGGAATCAGTCAGAGGTGGTATTTGCTGTTTCTCCGAACTACTCAAAATTTCTGCTTCCGGTTCTCCAGAACTGGTCAGAATCTGCTGAATACCACCTCTGTTTTAAACTCATGATTAGCACCACTGCAGCATCTCATAGTGTTCTAATCTTGATCGGAGTGTTCCAAACTTTGGGGGGCTGTCACAAAGAAGAGGGGATCAACCTATTTTCCAAAACATCTGAAGGCAGAACAAGAAGCAATGGATGGAAACTAATCAAGGCGAGAACTAACCTAGAATTAAAGATAAATTTCCTGAAAGTTAGAACAATTAATCAGTGGAAAAACTTGCCTCAAGAAGTTGTTGATGTCCCAACTGGAGGGTTTTAAGAAGAGATTGAACAACCAATCTTGGTGTAGGGTCTCCTGCTTGAGCAGGGAGGTAGACTAGAAGACCTCCAAGGTTCCTTCCAATTCTGTTATCTATGTCAAGCCCAAGCCTTCTCTCACCCTTGCTTAGGAGAAGCCAAGGGTTATCAATCTGCCATTTTAGATCTACCAACACAACATTTGTTAGTTGCACCTAAAGATCAGGCTTATCTATCTATTTATTTACAAACACACATACACAGAGAGAATGGGGGGCTATGTACATGAAACAGAAGAAAATGTGTTTTATTTCAAATTGGAGTAAACATGCATTTGTTATGGTAACCCTTGCGTGTTTGTTGATCTTATAACATTACATCTTATTAAACGGAAGTCACAGAGATAAATAAAAAAGATTATGTATGTCCCTGTGGCTAATTGGATTAAATACTAGGACTGAGATTACACAAAGGAACAGCAGTCACCTCAAGAACAAAAGGCTGCTGAACAACCCTGAAACAATGAAAGTTTGAAGTAATTTGCCATTAAGGAAAATTATGCAAATCCGTGTGATATACAGCATTTTGGGTATAATGTAAGGTTTTTTTAAAAAGGGAATTGTGTTTTAATGTTATTGCTATAATAGGCCACCTACAACCTAAACGTAGGATTGAATAGGCAGCAAATGACAAAACGACTGTGTTATTCAGATAATGCAAGGTCTTTTTAAAAATGAGAAATTTCTTCTTGAAAACATTTGCATCAGTTTGGAGAGATTTGCCTTTTGAGAGGGGTAACTTGTTTCATTGAACAAGTAGTGTTCAATGAAAAAATGCTACAGGAATGTAAAATGCTACAGGAATTTAAAAATGTTACAGGAATATTTAAAGTATAAATATTCAATGCACTAATGAACAGACATATTGCTTGATGCAATAGGAGACCTGATTGCTGCTAAACTGATTTAGTTTCATGATAATGATTGATAATAAATATTACCTCAGAGGATATTAATATTATCCTTTTAATGGAGGGATCAAGTTGTTAAAAATTTGTTTGAAATCAGGTACTGAACATATATAAAAATTCATGTTATTCAGGAACTAATGCTATAAAACAATTTGTTTTATAGGTATGCAAGACTGATTTCAAATATCACTGTCTTCTAAAATTAGCTGTCCTACAATGAAACAAAGAGTTAATCATTTTTGTAAAAATTGGCTCACCTTTGAGTACATCACGTAAAAAAATAGTTTAGTTGTCTTAGTTTATCAAGTACAAAATACTTCAGTTTAAGAAATATTCAAGGTTTAGAAGGCAGTGAGCCGAATCCAACAAGTTGCAGTTCAATCATGAGAGAAGTAAGATCCTGCACCGAGGCAGGAAAAACCAGATACACAGGTACAGGATAGACAGCTGGCTAAGTAGATAGTATCTATGAGAGCAATCTAGATGTCCTGGTGGACCACCACTTGAGCTAGCTGTAGCACAGTGCCAAAAAAACCAATGTGGTCCTGAGCTGAATCAACACAGAGATAATACCAAGGGAAGTGAAAGTATCATTGGTGAGGCCACATTTGGAATATTGCATCCAGTTCTAGCTACCACAATACAAAAAAAGATGCTCAGGCCCAAGGAAGAGGAAGAACAATAAAGATGATAAAGGGTTTGGGGGCTACATCTCATGAAATATGTTTAGCTTAATGAAGAGAAGATTAAGGTGAGCCTTGAGAGCAGTCTTCCAATACTTGAAGGGCTGCTATGAGGAACAGGACTTCATAATACCTAAAGGTAGGACAAGAAACGATGGATGGAACCTTCTCAGAGGGAAATCCAATCTGGAATGAGAAAGAATTTCATTGAGAGAGAAAATTTCATTAAGACAGAAAACTATTAATCAGTGCAACAGCTTGTCTCCTAGAATTGTGGGGATTCCTTTGCTGGAGGTTTTCAAGAAAATATTGGACAACCATTTGTCTAAGATGATATGAGGACTCCTGCCTAGGGCAAGGGTTTGTTTACAAGACCTCCAAAATCCCTTCCAATCCTATAATTCTATTTATAGTAAGTTGCATTGAATACAATGAGATTTATTCCACAATATATGCCATGTATTCTTGATTTTTCAGTTGTCAACATACATGAGGTTACCTATATATATGCAACTTTTTCAAGAAGCTAAACTGCCAAGTCAGTATTCAAATTCTCAGTATTCAAAACTCAGTAACTGTGAGAGGGATCTTGAAGTCCTAGTGGACAGTCATTTAAATATGAGTCAACAGTGTGCTGCAGCTGCCCCAAAAAGCCAATATAGTTCTAGGCTGCATAAACAGAGGGATAGAATCAAAATCACGTAAAGTATTAGGACCACTTTATAATGCTTTGGTAAGGCCACACTTGGAATACTGCATCCAGTTTTGGTTGCCACGATGCTGAGACTCTAGAAAGAGTACAGAGAAGAGCAACAAAGATGATTAGGGGACTAGGGGCTAAAACATATAAAGAACGGTTGCTAGAATTGGGTATGTCTAATTTGATGAAAAGAAGGACTAGGGGTGACATGATAGCGGTGTTCCAATATCTCAGGGGCTGCCACAAAGAAGAGGGAGTCAAGCTATTCTCCAAAGCACCTGAGGTAGGACAAGAAGCAATAAGTGAAAACTAATCAAAAACAGAAGCATCCTAGAACTAAGAAGAAATTTCCTGACTGTTAGAACAATTAATCAGTGAAACAACTTGCCTCCAGAAATTATAAATGTTCCAACACTTGAAGTTTTTAAGAAGAAATTGGATAATTATTTGTCTGAAATGATATAGGATTTCCTAAGTAGGGGGTTGGACTAGAAGAGGTCCCTTCCAACTCTGTTATTCTATTCTGTTCTAAATTTGTACTCCCATATCATTGAAATATGACTGGTAAGACAATACTGGTACACCAATTTTTATAACAAATAGCACTGTAGACCAAAGCTGAGAAAAGAGAAACATGCACTACAGAGGTAGGATAAAGGAAGACAAATTTGTTTCACCTTATACCCTTTCTTACAGCAATAGAGATGTATGGATCCCATCTAAAAATTTTCATAGGTCCAATACATGCATATTAAATTATTAAAAACAACACATAATAAGAACCTTACATACACTTAAAAACAATGAAGAAAAAACACCCATTCACCCTCAAAAAGTACCTTCTAATTTTTCAAGCATAAAAATTTGACATCTTTCTGTTCCTCGGTACCTGATGGATTTCAGCCTTGAGTTTACTCAGACTCAGTAAATATCTGAGTTGCATTTTGAACTTTGGAAATGTGAACGTTTCTCAGCACTTTATCACCAAAGTATTTCATTAGGATAACAGCTTTAAATTCCATTTAAAAGGTTCTGTTGTATCCCACCAGTTCCCCAGACCCAAACAGCACATATTTACTCCTATAGATTTTCATCCCAGGCATCCTCTTCTCCTTATCGGGCTAATACAGACCTGATTCATCCTCTCTTCTTTCTGACAGGGGCAACAACAATGAGGGGAGAGGGCATGATACAACTACTCATTGTTTCGTTTCAGAGAACCCTGCCACAGGGCATAGATTAACACCAAAAAATAGATGGCTGCGGCCCAAGAAAACTATTTTTCAGAATGCCTCCACTTGATTAATGAAGTCATGGCATCGACCACAGTTGACTTTCATCATGTGTTCTATATTCTTTGTTCCTTCTCCCCTTAGAACTATCAGCTTCACTCAGAAAAGTTTCATTTTTCCTTTTATTTTTTTAAATACCTGAATAAAGGAGCACTGAGAATTATGCTGTTAATATATTTGGATGCCCTTAGGCTAGAAATGGAAGGCTGTTGTTTTGGTACAACAGAGTCCTGTACTGTCTTCATGACTTGCCATACTATAAATTTTTACATCCCACTACTTCAGATCAACAAAGGAATCACTTACATCTATGGCAAGTTAAGCCTTGAGTACATAAATTCATACAGATAAGTAAAGAAATGAGAAAGGATATTTCCTTTTGCTGAACTTTCATTTCTACTTGATAATATTTTTCTTAGTTCACTTCCATGCAGCTCTGGACACATGATTATGAGTTTATTGCATATGTGATAACAGAATTATGGGACAGAAGTAGGAGCTTTAGAAAAGAAGGGTAAGGAGGGCAATTGTCAGGTCTATCTATGGAATGGATCAAAAAAAGTCAAGATGATATCCACAACGATATGACTGAATTCAACATTTCAACTTTGGGGACACCTTTCTACATCCACTCATCCACCTGGAAGGTGTCCAAAGAATTGTGGAAGATTTCACACATGAAGTGACTCATCTCAGATATAATTCATATGTGAAATGTTCAGGTTGATCCAGTTAATAAATAATTTTGGGCTACAAAATTATTAATTTTTATTTTTGATTTTCCGTTACCAGTATTAAGCCAATATAATTCTTTTATTTGTTTGTATATTAAATCAGCATATGACTTGAAAAGTCACAGCACTGGCTTAGCTTGGCCTAGTTGGAAACTGTATAATTGAAGCAACTCTCTTCCACCAGCAAGGAATAGTCACTGACAATTAAATTTCTTGGTAGGCAGCACTGCCAACCAAAGTTCTTATGTTTTAAATATATTTGTTTGTTAGGATTTTAATGTTTTTAATGCTGTAAGAGGCCCACAGTCATTTTGTTACTGGTGGCAAATAGATTTAATAAATAAATTAACAATCTTGTAAATTTGAGGTTATCAAAATTATTAAGCAAAGGGAGGAAAGACACACTGAAACCCCATCTCCACCCTATGAAGTAATAATGCTGTCAGGCTTCCAAGCAGGGGTCCGATTCAATTTTTTAAACAACCGGTTTTCTGGGCGTGGCTTAGTTGGTCATGTTATTGGCTTGGCATGGCCAATTCAACATCACTCACATCGAGGCACCCATCTCCTCCCCTTGCCTCTCATGACTGTGGGGATGCTGCAACAGTCATAAGTGTGAAAAAAATGGTCATAATTCACTTTTTTCAGTGCCATTGTAACTTTGAATGGTCACTCCACACAAGCAAAGTACTAGCAAAGGAGGAAAAAAAACCTCCAGAGATGTTCCTGAGACAGGAAGTCTAGTCCTGCCAAGAATGTAATAAGGGTTAATGGAGAGGCAGTTTCTGTAAGCAACACCAGAAGGTTTCCTTCTTGCCTTCCTTACAGGATTAGGCCAGTAATTTCTTCTAACAACCGGCTCTCCAAACTGCTTAGAATGTTAACAACCGGTTCTAGCAAATAGGTGCAAACTGGTAGAATCCCACCTCTGCTTCCAAGTAATAAACGCATAATAAATGGAACTCCAAGGCAGATAGATTCCTCAAAGAACTGGTTTATTGGATATATTATATTGGCACACACTGGTAAAATATTCTCTTTAAATGTGGTTTTTCACCTAATTAACAGTAAACATTTTTTCCCTTTCCCAAACAATCAGTCACATGGTCCAATCGTCATGTCATCCAATTGCCTGGTAACTTCATTCCTTCTCTCTCTGATCACCTGTGGGCATGTCCTTGGTTTCCAGGAGAAAGTATTTTGTTTTCACTACAAATCCCTATCTATTCTCCCTCAGCTCCAGTATGGCAACACTGAAGCCCAGAAAATGGTTTCACTCAGGCCAGCTTCAGAGTTGACAAATGCATTGTCACTTGGAAACATAAATAATAGCAATAGAATTTGGACTTGGACTTACATACCACTTCATAGTAATCACATTATTAGACTTCCCCTTTTGAAATTAGCTGTTTCCACAATGCAGCAGTAAAAACCAGCACCTTATCCATCTTAAATGGAGTTACTCAATCACCAGAATAAGTGATCCTAATTAGTCCACTACCCTGACAACAAAATAAACACTGATCCTTCCACATTATTCCAGTGTACCTCATCCTTTACTTCTGAGCTATAAAAAAAATCTAGTATAGGAAGTCTGAAAATACAATTTTGCAATCAGCTGCGGCTTCTGTTACTTCTGATGGCTTCAATTCAAGATAACATGAACTTCAATTCACAAAAACTCAGGTCACGGTAAATGAGTTCTTTGTTGTGTTTGCTGCAGTATTTCTCTAGAGTAGCCTTTCTCAATGTGTTTCCAGGAGTTCATCGAGACCATGGCACTTGTGATAGAGAAATTTTATACTTTTCAAAGACCAAAATAAAAATGAACTGAAAATAAGTGTCAGACTTTTATTATTCATTTTAGGTGCTTAATTTTTAAGAATCCCTGAAGATAACCATCATTTATTATATCACAGGGCATCAACATAAAGCTTTCAAATTGATGGACACCAAAATCTTCTAAAAGAGAACTGATTTCATCCTGTGCTGCAATCTGTACAGTTCAAAAATGAAGCAATGGCCTTTAATATTGCCCTTGAAAGCCCTACTGTATTCAAAGATAAAATTCATAAAACACCAAGGACAGTTTACAATACTTTCTTCTTCTCCTGCCTTCCATTTTTATTGTACCTGCACAAAAATTCTGCAAGGTTGATAAATCTATGGAACAGTGATTCTTGGCCTAAGATCAATAATAATGTTAGAAATTCAGTTGTCCTCATGCCTCATTCTGCACTGCTACCACAAAATCACTCCAATCCACATGCAGTTTTAACCCCTAAAAGCAATGACCACATGACGTTCAACAATTGTCATGCACATCCCAATTCTACCACAGTTAGCTAAAAATGTTCATAAAGCCTATTTAGAAAAAAAAATGGCTAAAAATAAAGCAGCATGAAGCGCCAAGAGACAAAGGCTTTCTATTATGCAGAATCAGAGTAATAATTTTGTGGAGGAAGAAAGAATTGTAGAGGTTTTTATGACAAGCGATCAAAGCAATGATGTCAATTCTTTGACACTTTGGTTTCAGCACTGTTATTATGTAAGTGTAGCTCATGCCGAGTTTATGAATCAGCCATATTTGGCATGCTTCCTTTAGTTCATCTGCTAAAGCTTCTATTTCATGACTTCATGTTAGCAAGTTCTGCTTAGGTTAATAGAGTCAGGTCCTTTGGCTAACTCCCTTCATAATTCTTCATCCAACCTAGCTGATTTTGACCAAATATCTTTCATTGTTGTTTCAGCAATAAATGACACTTCTATCCATTTATTCAACATAATCAACCCCTCAGTATTTTGAGATGTATGTTGTTAATATAATTCAAGATAGAAATATGAACCATTCAAAGAGTGTTTGACACCTGGCACACTTACTCAATTAATTACTGCACTGAATTAATTAATCTGTTGGCTCCCTAGAGCCAACCACCACTCATTTAAACTCAGGCATGTAATACTTCTTAGAATATAAACCAATTTACGCAGGTACACAGTGTTTAAATTTTATTAAAGACTGAATAAAGGAAAAAGTTAAATGATTTCCGCACAATGAAATTTCTAAATTGCAATCACCTTGTTCAGTATCAAATAATTCAATGAAAGATAGCAAATTTTGAGATACACCAAACTCCTATGACTCATGTTTACTATTCCCTTTTTATTATCCTCAAATCCTTTAATTCAAGGTAAAGTCAGGGCGACTAAATAGAGATGAGTATTTACTGGCTGGATGCCCTTCCTGATACCATGCAAAGTTCACAGCAGATTTTTTTTTCTTTGCGCCCTAGCAGAAACCTCTGCCACTACCTAGGATTGAACTCTCAACTTTCTGAGTGGGAGGTAAATGTCTTTACCACCATACCACAATGCTGCTCATTAAATGCTTACTACTAGGGTTGAAAAAATTGTGCATTTTTTGATATAATTATGGTACTTCTTTTACCAAAAAGGATATTATGACTATATGTAGCCACTTGATGAACTATTAAACAGCTGTCAATCTCACAGTACAATTCTAAGGCGAATGTTCTTCATTCTGTTTAACACATACAATATATTCCTAAACATTTATATTTTGGAAATATGGTCCAACAGACAAAAGCTGTGATTTTAAATATTTAGTCAAACACTTCCCTAAATAAAACCTTGAAAGTTACACCTATTTTTAACCACTTTGCACACTTCCTAATAGCGTAACTGTGTCTTGAAAGGGGCAGGAAGCATGTAATAGTTAAACTACTGTTAGATTTTCTTGCCATTGCTCTATATGGAAAAATGCTTCTTATGTATAACCAATATGGAGACATTTTTCAGAGGAGGAGAAGTCTGAGTTGCTAAAAATTATGTGAAAATTGCTGCTATTGTCAGTGCCTCAATTCTATTATCCTCTAGGCAAGGCACAACATTGCAGTGAGTGGCATGCTACATTTTATATGAAGTCAAATTATTGCTAATAATCAAATGTGTACACTAAAGAACATTTTATCAACAAACTTTAATGACCGGAGAAGGAGGAAGTACTAATACCACTCTATAAAGCCTTAGTAAGACCACACCTAGAGTACTGCATCCAGTTTTGGTCACCACATTATAAAAAAGATGTTGAGACTTTAGAAAAAGTACAGAGAAGAGCAACCAAGATGATTAGGGGACTGGAAGCTAAAACATGCAATGAAATGTTACAGGAACTGGGGTTGGCAGTAAAGAGAAGGACCAGGGGAGACATGATAGCAGTCTTCCAATATTTGAGGGGCTGCCACAGAGAGGAAGGGGTCAAGCTATTTTTTAAAGTGCCTGTAGGCCAGACAAGGAATAATGGATGAAAACTGAACAAGGAGTGATTTAACCTAGAAATAAGAAGAAATTTCCTGACAGGGAGAAAAATCAACCAATGGAACAGCTTGCCCTCGGAAGTTGTAGGAGCACCATCACTTGAGACTTTCAAGAAGAGATTGGACTGACATTTGTCAGAAATGGTGTAGGCTCTCCCGCTTGGGTGGGGAATTGGATTAGATGACCTACAAGGTCCCTTCCAACTCTGATTATCTGTTATCTGTTATCAATGACAGAAGCTGCTCAGCTGGACTCTTCACTCCCTCCCATCTCCCACACAAAGCCATTGCAACAGATCTATGTAATGTAAAAATAGCCAATTAATAAAAGGCATATTGTGCTGCATTGTGGAATACGGAGAAATAAAAGCCGGGTGATACATACAATATTCTTAATATCATTTGTAGTTTTCATGAGATTTCAAAATAACCCAGAACTTTAAATCAAGCCTGTAAATATAAGATTCATAATTCTGAAGGATAGTTACAACTTCTGACTTGAGTATATTTGCCTATTACCAGATTGTGCATTAGTAATGAAGCACACTCTTTGTTTGCAATAAATACATTTCACAATTAAATGTATTTTTATTATTATTCTGTATTTCATAACAGTGATTCAAAGTCTCAAAAATGGTAACCTGAATTTATATATGGTTGTTAACAAATATCATATATTAAAAAGAAATTGTTTTAATAAAAATAACCATATGATCCACAACTTTGCCAAAAGATTCTAGCAGCAGAATCCATTGAAATGTAGCAATAGGAATCTAGGAATAAAAGTAGATGAAATTCCAGCAGAAACTATGGAAACTAAGCATCTTATGCCTAAACATCTAATAACATACCTGGGACCACAAAGACTCTCAAGCTATGAACTGCCATTTGATGGTAAGTACAGGCTCATCTAGAATAGGCTAATATTCTAATTTAAGTTTACCTACAGTCATTACTCTATCTTGTCCCTACAGATTCCAAACAATGATTCAAAATGTCTGCAGAAAAGAAAGCTGAATATCACAAGCTAAAGGACTACAGGGTTTTCTCAATGTACAGGCATTTGTTTAACATCTGTTTGAAATTATTACAGTGCTAAAAATGTGAATTACAACCAGTCCTCCCAATTAGGACCATCAGAGCATCCCCAGGGTCATGTGATCAAAATTAAGAGCACCTGGCAACTGGCATGTATTTACGAAGATTGCAGAGTCCTGAGATCACATGATCACCATCTATCTAAGGGCTTCTGACAAGCAACGTCAATGGAGGAAACCAGGTTTGCTTAATGGCCATGTGATTCGCTTAGCAACTATAGCAAAAAGATATTAAAATTGGATTTGACTCACTAAAAATCTCTCCATTTAGCAACAGAAGTTCTGATCTTAACTGCATTGGTATATTGAGAACTACCTATACTTTTTTGCTTAACTAATAATTGCTTTTCTATTCTAGCAAATATCCAAGGAAGTTAACAAAATTAAAAAAACAAAAGCGATGTATAAGGTATTAAAAACACAGACTGAAGTTCACAATTATATTTGCTATTATCCACTAACAATTAAAAGCAGACCAAAAGCACATTGCCTTCAGTATTTTTCTCAAAACTTAAGAGAAAGGGGGCTAAATGCCATTAGTTATTTATGCTAATAAATGAAAGAGATTAAAGAACAACAAACAAAGTTTCAACATTGGTGCATTGCTTCTTAACATACCAGTGTGTTGTTATTCAAGTCCATTTTTCCAGCAAAGGGCCCCCATGTTGTTCCCACTGGAAGCTGTCGCCGACTCTGGATCTTGCGCTCTCCATCCCTCTGGAGCATCTCCAATTCCCCTGAGAAACAAAGAAAATAAAGAGAATTTGCCACACTAGCCGACAACAATTTCTCCATTGTTACCTTTCCTAATCAACTGAAATCTAGACATTATTTGTTTCATTAGAATTACATATACAAGGTCATTTCCATGGGGACTAGGCCAAAACAAGAGGGCAGTCATTGCATAATGCATGGGTCCCAATCCCCATCCCATCTTCCTGTGGACCAATGTCACAAACAAGTACAGAAACCTTTGACATTGACTCACATATGAATGGGGTAGGGATTGGATTATAACTATTTGAATGATTTTGAGTTGTTCAGAAACTGCAGTATGACACAATCCTGTTTTCTCACTTCTCATCTTTCAACACTCTATTGATATTTTCAGTGTCTGTCAATTCTGCACAGCAGGACTTTTCTTTTCTTTTAGTTTGAGACATATTTTCTATATTACTCTCAATTAGTTAATCGGATAGAAGCCAGGAATCTCTGCCCTAAATGTAGGATCGCAAATCTGTCCGTTTTGTTTTTTGTACAGCCATCCTGAGGGTAAGTTTCATTTCTGCATAATCTAAATATCCAACAAAAAGAAAGATAGCCTTTGAACCAGTGGTGCTATTCTACCGGTTTGGCCTGGTTCTGACATACCGGTAGCGCTGAAGATCAGTGGAGATTAAACCGGTTCTCTCTGAAAAGCTGCTGTTGGACCCACCTGCCCGCCTGGGCTCCAATACTGACCTTTATTCCCTGTTTTTGAAGTACAGCTGCTTTGCGCAGCAGATTGCCACGTATCAGCTGCTGAAGCGACAGGGAGAGTGCAGGATTGCAGGTGGTAAGTCGGAAAGCCTCTGTGCACCCATGTGCACAAAGTGTGTCAGCATGTGCAAAGTGCACCAATCAAGCCACGCCCACCAAATCAGTGGTAAACTATTTTGAAATGCACCATTGCTTTGTATGTGTTCTTGTGTAAGGTTCTCCTTATGTATATATTTTTGTGAGCACTTTTGCAATTGGCATATGCATTTCTGTATGAAATTGTATTTAATGTATTATTATGGTTTACATGTTTTACTTGCAAAGAAACTTATAACAATATCCTGAAATTTGGCTCTTAAGATACAAACAGGCTTTCTATAAAAATTCAGACTGAATAACTATCTTCTATTCCTACCATGAGATCACTGAAATTGTGTTCTTTCTTCTCCCCTAACACCAGTGTCCTTGCAAAATAGCAAAAAGGACCGTACTTTTTCATTGCCGGCTGACGGGTAATTTTTGAAAAGTATTCCTTTTTCTGTTCAATCTATGGAGAAATATGTGTATATTAACACATACAATATGTTTTTGCTTTTGTTTTAGATAAACATGGAAACAGCAGTTTTGCCTGCTTTTAACCATTAAAAAGGAAGCATGTCTGTGGACATGTCAAATTTAACTGATAGCAGAGGAATCATGAGAATCTTTGAAAACCCTTTTAAAAATAATTCAATCTCCCTTTCTGCCACTGACATTTTTCATCTGAAAAGGGTTCAGACTCAGTCA
Source organism: Laticauda laticaudata (assembly GCA_004320025.1). Classification (NCBI taxonomy): domain Eukaryota; kingdom Metazoa; phylum Chordata; class Lepidosauria; order Squamata; family Elapidae; genus Laticauda; species Laticauda laticaudata. The sequence continues at coordinate 26,583 of BHFT01008034.1, read as the reverse complement.
AACAGTGACTTCTTATCTATACCTGTGGATTTACAAGCAGGCCTGGCTTTTAATGGATTAAGAATGACAAAGTTAGGGCAGATTATTCAATGATAAGCAAACATCCACCAAAATCCCTAGTTGCATAGGACAATGCTATTCTTTTCAAACAGCAAAACTTCTAAATAGAAGAACTTTAAAGAATGCTTGCTTATACGAAATGCAAAATTGCAAAAAGCAGCCAACAAGAGATTTTCTTTTCCTCATTCAATGTTATTAGCAAATGGATCCTCATAGCTTCTTATTTCGTTGTTTTAGATGGAATAATGTATTGACGTATTTAAAATACAAACAATGAATTTATATAGTTATTTAATGTAAGTTCTGATGAATTTCCATCAATGTTTGCAGTTAAGAAATGATGAATGTATTGGAAAGCCATATATGAACATATTTTTTTATTTAGTGGAATTCAAATAATTGCTTCAATTGTTATTTGATATTATAATGTCTCTGAAATTAATCAGACACATAAGGGAATCCTTTTGGATCATAACAGTAGGAACAAAACTGGATATGTGTACACTGAATACATCTAAGAACTATAGTTACAATGTACGAAAATGCAATCAGTCAGGAAACCCCATGTCCATAGCACAACTATAAACATATAATAGCATTATATCATTTGTTTTGTAAACTGGTGATGATTGACAGGGTTGTAGCTAAATAAATTGATTCTGAAACAGTAAGTATATATCAGAATGTTTAGCGGAATGCCAGATTTCCCCAGTAAAAATTGAACATCTTTATCTCATAAATGGTCAACATCCCCTCTCACAAATGAAACAATCCAGGAAGTTGTTCCAAAGGTGCTTTTTTAGGAGGCAGCTGGATTCCTTGCTTTTTCTTTTGAAGATGTTTCACTTCTCATCCAAGAAGCCTCTTCAGGTCTGACAGGGTAGTTGGAAGGGACTGGAAGGATTTATGTTCCTTGCAAGACAGCTGGGCAATCTGCAGTTCAATGAAGACAAAGGAGATCTTCTGCACGAGGACTCAACACCAGTATTCCTCAACCTCATCAACTTTAAGATCTATGGATTTCAATTCTTAGAAGTTGGCTAGGGATTAGCTGGGGAATTCTGCTGGCAGAGGAATTCTGGGAATTAAAGTCCACATGTCTTAAAGTTGCTGAGGTTAAAAAACACTGATCTATACTACTTAAGAATCATGTCCAAAGCTGAACCCAACCAGTACCAGACCTGCCTGAATGTGACTCCTGAACATGAGGCGACATCAGTGGAGGGAAAAAGCTCTGGATAATGTTAGATATTCTGAGTGCAGAGCAAGTTCGCCCCCTGTATTTTTGGATAGCACATGAGTGTGAACCAAATGGACTAGCAATCTCAGGCAATCAAACAACTAGTCCGTATTAACACTAGTATCCTGTACCATCTCCATATGCTAAATAAATAAATCTACAATAACTGTATTTTGCTGCTGTGCTTATTTTATTTCTAACTCAAATATATCCCAAACACAAGAAAGTTATTTTTATGATTATAAAACATTTCAAAGTTTAGGGATGGCTGATATTCCCCCTTCCTGAACTGATATAACTTACTGTTGCTTAAAGTCTATAGAGATTCTCAGTCATCCAGGTCATGGTTGCCCAAAGGTGCTTTTTTCTGAAAGGCAACTGGACTTTCTTGTTTTCTTTGAGGATGTTTCACTTCTCATCCAAGAGGTTTCTTCAGCTCTGACTGAAGCTTCTTCCCCATTATCCTGTCAGAGCTGAAGAAGCTTCTTGAATGAGAAGTGATACATCCCCAAAGAAAAAACAAGAAAGTTCAGTTGCCTCCTAAAACTCAGAAGAAATTTTCCTGACAATAAGAACAATTAATCAGTGGAGTGACCTTCAGAAGTTGTGAATGCTGAAATACTGGAGGTTTTTAAGAAGAGATTGGACAACCATTTGTCTGCAATTGTATTATAAGATTTTCTGCCTAAGCAGGGGGTTGGACTAGAAGACCTCCAAGGTCCCTTTCAAGTCTGTTATTCTGTTTTTGAAAGTTACTTAAAAAAAACATATTCTGGTGTACTGTCCCTTCCTTCTTAACAGAGAAAGATGACTTGACAGATTTACAACATCCCCTTTACAGAAATCAGGGTGGGTGGTTTTTTTTTTTTTTTTTTGTATCNTTTTTTTTTTTTTTTTTTTGGTATCTAACTATACCAAACAGTACTATTCAGCCAGAACTGATACAAGATATTTTTATTTTTTGCAGATGCTTGCAACTCTTCACCTGCACAGAGTAATTTAGATAGATAAATTAGAATACAATTCTCTATTTCTACTTTTTCTTCCACAGGAAATCAGCCGGCTTCAAAGGTGTTTTTATGCCATTTGGTGTTTTCTTGCTTGTAGTAAATTTCTCATAGATGGAGCAATGCTAAAAATGTTTTTTATTTTCCATGTTGTGTAATAGGGTTTCATGCAGACATTTCCTAAGACATGACAAAATATGCAGTGGGAAAGGAAAGGATGTACTGTCAGAAAACACAGCTAATTAATGAAACTAAACAAGAAAAGCTCTATTATGAAGAAGATATCTGCAGTTTGCTATTTTTTATGGTGGCCTAACTTTCTAATTCTACTTCCAATTTTATAGCTTTATATATTTATATTTCTTTGTTCTTTTCTATACTTATTTTATAGTTTATCATTTCTGAATTGTTTTAAATTCTACTTCTTTAGCTTTTCTTTATTTACTAGAAATGTCTTCCTTTCTCATTCATTTCTTGGTTGCATTGTTTTGTTTTGTGGTTCCAGTTTTATATGATTCTTCATGAAATCACTCTAAAACTTAGCTACTGAAGTAGCTTCACTGAAGCTACTTCACTGAAGGCTAGAAAAATGAACATCACATTATAGTTTCTAATAAGAGTCTGATACAGCAGAAACAACCATGTTTTTTGGCACTACATGAGACGCTAATGTACATATTAGTCTAAAGGTGCAACAAGACTTTGTTACAATAAGAGCAACTATATGAAGGAAGTAATTCATGTTTTCTAAAAATCAATATTTTTACATTGTATTGTTTTAAAGCATTATTCTAACAATGGAACAATGTGCCCTCAAAATATTATAAAAAAAATAATGACTGGCCACAATTTTCACACTCATTCCATAAATAGATCAACCACATAGCTAATTTGACCAAAGAAGAACTATGATTAATATCGATAAAACCTATGCTGATGTTTATAATGTAAGATATTTATAATGTAATAGGCAGGATACAGGGTTTCTTCCCCAGAGAGTATTTGCAAAGGGGAAAAAAAGATGCTTTTTATTTACTTCAAATTCTTTTATCAAACCACATTGTTATTTTTGTTATCTCTGCTATGCATTTCTAGAGAGCTTCAATGCATGGTTAATATATACTGCAGGAAATATAATTGAGATATCACTGAGATGTCTAAATACATTCACTAGTACATACGCACATCTTCACTGGGGAATAAATCACACTAAAATATATAGACCTTTGGTTAAACATGAATAAGATTAGGCTGCTCAATTGTTTGACAATTAAATAGAAAAATGGATCATGGGTGTTCCTTTTAGATCAAGACACCACAGCAGGAATTTTCTTTTCCCCAGATGCATTTCATGAAGACCTTGCTCACTTCTCACTTGCTGAATATGTTTGTGCAAATACGTGTGCCCCATAGTATGCACTAATCAATTTTTGGGAAAGATAATACTGCTATTGCTATGGGCAGTTTTTTCTTATCTTGTTGATATAGCATACTTTTAAAGTCTGTGATTACTCAAAGACTTACGATAGCTGCACTGTAAAAAAAGCCTCAAGTCATGGTTCACTAGCTCTGCTACAAAACACCCCATGGCTTTTAAGATAATGCCCCCCACCTTAGTTAAGGCAAGAAAGAGAGGTTTCAATTGTGGCTATTTCTTCCCATGTGCTTATGGTATATAAATAAGAATTAGCAAAACATACTTATCACTTCTTTTCACAACATAATGCATGATGAATTAAATTATCTAATGCATCCAATCCATTATTTGCATCTCATTGATTTTAAAAAAAGCCTGACGTGACTAAAAAATGACTAATGTGAGCACAATTTTCTGGATAAAAAATTCTTGACCTTCAATTTGTTAATGTATTCATAAACTGGAATTTAAAAAAAAGCTCTGAAAAAAATAATAGAGGAATAAAAACTGGCCCACAAGTTTTTAGTAATAAGGCCAAAGAAATATTTATCAATTATTTATGTTTTCCTCCTTTGCTTTTTAGTCCTTGCTTAAAGTCACTATATTAATTGAAATTGAAATGGAAATTAGACATGTAGCACACGAACATAACTTTGAAAATACTAATGAAACTGTTTTTAATGAAAGAAAAGATGTTTTAATAAGTCATCAATGAATAATACTCAAGTGATGTGAATAGTGTAATATGACAGGGGAAAATGTTGCTGTTAGCCATCCAGAGTTGAAACGAGTAGCCAACAAAATTGAATGAATAAATATAAGAATAATTTAGAATCCTCATTTAATCCAAACTGAGTGGCTATCAAAGATTACATCCTTCCAATTCTCTTCTGTCTTCCATGGATGCTGTCCATTATCAACATTTTCAGTTTTAAACAGCTTGGAACTAAGATGCCTGAAAAAGTCTTCTCTTTATCTAGTCACAAGGATCCATATGTGACTACAGGTACTTCTCAACTGCTAAACATTTTCCATAGAATTCCCTCTTAAAAAGCCACATTTGGAGCACTCTTACGCTATTATTAATATCAGATGTTTTAAGGTCTGTATATTAATAACTTTTTAAAAACTGCATAAAATTAAAAAAGATAAAAATACATTTTAAAAAGATAAAAAATAAATGTGAAAAATAAAAGTCTAGAAATATTAACCCAAAAAGGCCCTGTCAAAACTTAATATTTGGCTAACTAAATATATCACATAATAAAACACTCTTAACTATTTAAAGATTCATAAAGGCTAGTTTGAGGCAAAGATCATCATCTGATGGGAGCTACATTGATGTGTCTCCTTGCAGATGGTAATTCTGCTATGACATACAGTCTGGCCAGGTTCTGCACAGCAGCCCTTAAAAACCATTAGATGTTCCACAAACACAATGAGTAATTTAAATTGTGGGTTACACGTGCATTGAATTATGATAATTTAATTATCCATATATCAATTATTTTTATTCATCTTATGTTTTCACCCCTCCCCATAAATATTTTTAGACTTTTCTTATACATTGTGTAATCTTTGTTTTAATATATTTTTTAGTTTTTTTAAAAAATAATAGTTGTTTATGTCTCACATTCCTTATACTATTCTATGGTCATAGTAAAGATTTGTTTATTTGCAGGTTCATATTTTCTCAGACATTTTAGGAACAATGCTTATTGCATTTTGATCCTTGTATTCATAAATCCCTTCTGCTCAGCTATTATATACTGCCAAAAGTTTTAGCTTGTTTTATTTTAATTTATAAATTTTCCTACTGAAAAATCTACTCCATACATGCTTCTGAACAGTTTCCTCAAAGTTGACATTACATCTTGTGAAACGACTCTACAAACCTGCCTTACTAGGTTATATCTTTAACTATCTTTGCAATTGCCACCTTCATTCTGTTTCTCCACTGCCCCATAGTACTCAACTACAGTTCTGAGCATAAACTTGAAATACAGCATTCTCTCTTCAAACACTGTACTCATACCCAGATAAATCAGGCTAGCCATTCAGTGATCTTATCCCTCCTGACTCTTTAATAAATCGAACCTCATAAGTTCACTCTGTAGGAAGTTGTCACTAAATGAAATTGTGACCTTATCCATTGCTTGAACTTACCCTGCTGACAAATACATTTATTGTAAGGATAAGAAATCCTAACAAACGAACAAAAAGTCCAACACTTTTGATAATTGTGATCTTAGTTACATGTATTTATAGCAGATGGGATCATGTCTTGACAATGTCTTGGTGATTTTCCCATGATGAATATCTGATCAAAGAAAAATGTGCTTTGTAGGAAATGCTAAGGCCATTGACAGGGAACAGCAGAAGTTCATGGAAGGAAGATACTTATGTGACAGCTCTGAATCAGATGCTATTAGCCAAACACAAAGAGCCCCAAATTAGTGTGTAATTGTGCTGAAACAGATAACAAAACAGAGGTGGAAAAACAGGAGAAGCTTCACTTCAGAGGATTTGTTCAGCATTTTACAACAGAAAATACAGACCACAAACTGGCAAATAAAGTCACAAGGCTTGTTGCCATTTTTGCAAGCCTTTCTGTAGCCTTATGCAGACCTTCTAGTAATATAGAAAATTATTAATATTATTAATTTATTATATGTGTTAAATCCTCACATTCCAAAGAGATTCTGGGTAGTTTACCAAAAATAACATCACATAACAATATACTTAAATCGATATTATTGTGATACACAAAGGCCTTAGGTTTACATTATTTGCTTGCTCATTCTTAGGGAAATTACTGATATCCTGAATTTTCTCCATGCCTTGTTTCTAAATATGAGAATATTAGCCCATACTCAAAAGGCATTATATCAGATGCAAGATATCAGTAATTTCAAATAACTACAAGTTTGTTGCATGCTAACACTCTCTACAAGAATCTGAACTACTAACAGTCAAAGCAAATTGGCGATAGATAAGAGTCAGTGGAATTCAAGGAGGGCAGGACTTAGATCTTCTGTGGGCATGAAGGCCTTGAGACTAATAATGCACTTGACCCCTCCCTTAGTCATCTCCAACACACTAGAATTGGGGTCTTTGGGTATAATTTTTTATAATAATATATAATCAATTAAGAAAGCATAAATTTTACATCTGTCAGACAGAAAGTTTGTGCCAAATATTTTCCACATAGTGATTTAAACAAAGCAAATATGCAGGTATTTTCATCAGATATAAATGGATATGTATCAATACATTTACTTATACATTTTTAGTCCCATGTAAGTAAAGGTGGAAGAGAAGAAAAAAATAAATCCAAGGATGCCAGCAACCCTTACCCAAATCACACTCAGATATAAATTTTTGGAAGTTACTAAATATTCTTTTAGAAGTTTACTGGGGTTAATGGCTGATATTAAGCCATTGGCTGTTGTTTCCAAAAAAAGGGCTTGACATATAAGGAAACAATCACCAATGACTTCATAGCTGGTCATCAACACCCCTAAAAACCATACACAACAGGTACCATATAAATAGCACACAGAATAGGTGAAAGCACCCACTCTGCCAGAGAAAAGTTCCCTGAGGATAGGCTCCAACATGAATCCGAAAGCTTGGAAGACTAAACCTCTGGTCCCGATGACCGACCCAGATTGGATCCTGCAACATTATTCTGGGACAGGTATATTCGTCTTCAACAATAATATATTCATGTTACTTAAATTTGCTTAACTTTGCTCTTTGATAATGAAGAAGAAATGGGAAATGCTTAGGACAAGGCATTATACTTTATTATATAATACAAGTAGATATTTTTCTCATTGAAAAATACATCAGATACTAAAGGATAGCCAACTCTTCTATGAATTAACACTGTTTATTCAAGCCTTTTAAAAATCCATCTGCTGCAAACTGACTTTTTTAAAGGAAAATAACATTTCTTATGTATATATTAAAATAATAATTTCTACTTGGATAATTACATTGAAACCTGAAAAATTAAAATAATGTCTTTCAGAATTCAAGGGGATATTATGCACTAAGGGAAATATTTCATCCAGATGATTTAAGAGGAGTACTAATTTCAGAAAAGGGTTCTTTTTGCATCAAAGGCAATGGTGATCCACATCTACAGCAATCAACCATTTTAATCAAAGCATTTATTATATTTCATTTTCTTCTTGTAAATATGCTGTATTAACAATGACATTGTTAAGTAGAAGTCTAAATTAATGTCTATCATGTCAGAATGAAATTGATCATATGTTTCTCCAACTATTTGCAACAAGTGCAATTTTATTTTCTTGAAGGCAACTATGAAAAGCTTATTGTATTAACTTAGTTATCATTAACATACTCTACATATGAATCATGTTGCAATGAAAAAGAATGTGTTTCCTTACAATACAAGTTGATTGTGCTATGAGAGAACAATCTATACAAGAAGGGCAAGCTATTATTATCTCCACTCAAAACAGGTGGAAGAATCATCAGAACATTTCTAGGGAGAATTTAATTCCTACATGTATCATAAACCACAAACAAATTTAAAAGAAAAATGGGGTAATCAAAGGAAATTCGGATCTAAACTTATTTTTCATTTCTACGTTTTCTGAATGACTCGCATGCTGTACCCTCATCTGGTGAGGGCCAGTTAAATATTGAAATAACTGCACAGATTCTTGCTTCTTTTAAAACTTGTTACAAAAGATACACATGTGCTAGATCAGGGGTGTCAAATTCAAGGCCTGGTGGCCAGATCTGGTCCACGAAGCCGCCCTGAAAACAGCAAAGGACTGGCCTGTGGTGCCTCTGCCAATGAAAACAGAGCTCGTAAGGACTGCCTGCAGCCCTCCCAATCTCCATTTGAACTGGCAGAGGGTTGCAGGCTGTCCCAGACGAAAACAGAGCTCAGGAGCCAGTTTTCACTGGAAGAGCATTCAGGACACCACAGGCACCCCCAACACTAGTGATGTCATGCTGGCCATGCCTATCCTGGTCACACCCACCCCATCCCCCCGAGGTCAAATACAACCCTGATGTGGCCCTCAATGAAATTTAGTTTGACACCCCTGTGCTGGATGAATACACTTAGTAGAGTCTATTCTTACTATCCCTTGCAAGATTTGAGTTACATTTGCTAAGCTCTTAGCATAACATGCAGATTGACCCATAGGATGTAGTTATATATAAGTGAGGTTGTCACAAAATTAATCTAATGAGTCTTCCCCCTCCAAAAAAACAAAGCTCTGATGGACATTTTTCTATACCATGAAGGGCTATATCAATCAAAACTTTATTGCAGCCTTTAGGCCAGAAAAAGGCTATAAATGCTTCTTGAATATGAAATTATTTTTAAGATGTTACAAATGAGATCTTTTATCTAATTTTTTTGTCTTGAATATCTTCATTCTTTGATAAGATTTAATGGCATTTTCATTCAGCTGCAAAATATTTTTACACTATGCTATCCTCTAATAAACTTTAGCTGAAGTTGCTAAGAAATGAAATAAAATATACAATTTAAACCTCAATCTAAAGCATTATAAAACATTAATGATAATATGAAGTACTAAATATCCCTCTAATTTTAGCAAATCGAAAACCTGTCTGAACTTTAATAAGTTGTCCAAATAATAATATTTTGGCCTGAAAGCCTTGAAATGGTTCCCGGAAAAACAATGAGAAAGCTGTTTTCATATTCCCACCAAATAGGTTTCTGATGGGAAAAGACTTAAGAGAAGGTTATCTCTGTTTAATAGCCAAATAATAGCCAGGTAACAGGACTCAGTAAATCATAGCAACACCTTGAACTGTTCCTAAAACTGGACCAACAGCTGGTGGAATTATTTTAATTTAAGATTCATACGCTTCCTATAAACATTCCTAGTCAGTAATCTGGCTGCAGCATTCCAGACTTCTTAAAGTATTTTTAGAATATTTTTCAAAGACAGCCTTTCAGACAACACATTCATTAGTCCAAATATAATGTACCTGGAATATAGACTGGACTATATTCAACTTTGTAAGGAAGCCAATAGTCACCCAGGAAATGGCCTTCAGAGTCAGTTACACTGCCAATAAGGCCCCTGTCACACTACACCAACGGATGGAAAGAGGATGTAAAACAGAGGAAAACACTTGTCATCTGTTGGTTAATGTGATGTATCCGTTCTGTACTCACTGCCTCCGTTTTGCTTCCTCTCTATCCGTCCAGCATCCGTTTATGTGATGTTTCATCTGCTCAGAAGGTTTTGAGCTGCTCAAAACTTTTGGTGGAAAATGGATCCAATGCGTCCGTTCTGCCATCCCTAAGGCATCCACTAGGCATCCGTTACACATCCACTAGGGCATCCGTTACACATCCGCTATATCCGCTAGGCATCCGCTTTCGAATCCCGCACAACTCCATCCGCTCCAGCGGTTAAATGGGAGGAAGAACGGATGCTAGCGGATGCAGCACTGGAAACAAAGCATTTTAAAAAGGAAAAAACGTTCGCAGAGGGGACCTATCTCGGATATTAAGGATGTCTAGAGATGCCTAAGGATGCAAAGGGACACCTAGGGAAAACCCTATACTGCCTATAAAAAGGGGGAGCAACTCATCTGGATCTCACTTTCAGCCCAGCAGCCCAGCTGTGCAGACCTCTGCAGCCTTCATTCTGACTCTTGCTCTTCCACAGCATCCAGTCATGTCACACCGTGGATCGTAACAAAGTCCTTTTGGCAGCCACCATCATTCTGCAACAGTGCAAAGCCAATCTACAGGCTCTGGTGAACTCTACTACGGGAAGAAAAAGCAGGCGCCAAGAAGCGTCTGGGTACGAAGATGGAGTCGGGAGAAGACAGAGTACGGACTGTACAACAAAGCTGATGTGGAGCTCAGGAACGAAGACCCTCGTCGCATTCAAAACTTCAGAGGATGCTCCAGCCATGTTTGACGAAGTTGTGCAGCGGCTGACACCCAGGTTGACCAAGGCAAACACCAACTTCCGGCCCAGCCTGGAACCTGGGCTCAAGGTGGCACTCACTCTGCGCCGACCTGGCTCAGGGAAACCACCTACAGGAGCAATGCAGTACAGCTGGAGGGTGCCACACAACACCATCAGCACTGTGGTCAGAGAATGTGTGGCAGCCATCATCGAAAGAATACCTGAGGAGCTCCTCCAGTGCCCCTCCACTGACAGAAGGAATGAAGAAAGTTGCAGAGCAGTGGTATCAGAAGTGGAACTTCCCCCACACTGTGTTGGAGCCATACGATGGGAAGCACGTGGCCTGCAAAAGCTCCAGCCAAGTCAGGGTCCACTTATTCACAACTACAAGGGCTTCTTCAGCATCGTCGTCTTCGCCCTGCACAATCTCATGCGCACCCGCTACCCCTGTCCTGCAGAAAACAGGCTCGTGGACCTCCAAACAAGGCAATGGGACATGGAGCCTGGGAATGGAGGCAAGGGTAAAACCTTGATAGACACTGAGGATGTCAAGGCCCCAACAGAGCCTCACATGAAGGGAAGAAGCAGCGCAACCTCCTGAACACTTGGTGCAACTGCCCAGCTGGAGCGGTGGAGTGGCAAGACAGGATGATAGATGATTAATGGATGCTTCCTTGAGCCTGTCTCTCACACTGATGAATTGTGCCATAGTATGTTGAGTGGCCGACAATGAACAGCGGCATTTAATAAAGAGTTGTGTTTATATGTGAAATGTGTGGATCAATGATACATTTGTTATTGATGATAAAGGGCCATAGGTCTGGCACCTGGAGGGTGGACCATACAGTCCCACTATGCTTGCACTGGAGGTTTATCTATTCCCACAACTATTACCATCCCAAAGGTATCCCTGCCCATTCCACAGCTATCATCAACCCATCCCACTGCTATCTTAACCCATCCCACAAGCATGCAAAGGCTTAAACCATTTCTAAAACGTTTCCAGCAAGACTTTATTAAAAAGAAGAAATGAAGCAAGTGTGTGAATCAAAGATTAGACTTTATTAACAACAAGCTGTTAAAAGAAAAATGATCCAAGTCAAAGTGTCCAAATTAAAGTCCACAGGTAGCCAGCCAGCCAGTCTACTTGGCACTACCTCTTGGCTTCACTCGGAGGTGGTGCACAGTCTCAGGGGTGAAGGAGTCCAGTACTGTGGAGGTCGCTGGGGCTGGGTGCTGGTCTGAAGCAGCACTGGGGTGCCTGGCCCTGAGAGGACAACAGGTGACGTGTGTTGAGGAAGCTCTCAGACAGCTGGCTCAGCCCCGTGATGTTTTGAGAGCTCCTTCTCCATGCCATGTGGTGTCAGCCCAGTACCGAGGAACAGATGTACTGAGGCCGCTTGCTGTGGGGTTGAGGAAGGAGCAGTGTAGTGGGCTGTCTGGTCTGCAGCTGGGTGAGGACTGGCTGTTGGTGGCATCATTGGCGTGGGTGGCATCGGTGGAACTCTGGTGGCAACGGTGTCACCCATGACTCTGTCCCTGGACTGGGAAGCGCTGCTGCCTTGCTGCTGGACCACCTGGTAGCCGTAGCCCTGGTAGCGTGAGGGCCTGTGAGAAAGCCTTGGAATGGGAGAGACATCACCTGGTGGAAGAGCAGGCCTGGACTGGGTGGGAGCAGGTTCCTCTGGGTCTGGAGGGTTGTGAAGCAAGCTCAGTCTTATCCGGTCCTTCACCACCTGGTACTGGAGTTCCACCATGTCCACGAGGGTCTTGGGTTGAACATAGGTGAGGAAGGGCTTGCGGTTGGAGGATGAGGAGTGTCGGTGTGGACCAGCTGAGAGAGGAGATCTATGCTGCTCCGGATGTGTCCTGTCTCCAGCAGGACAGTGTGGCTCTGCCCCTCCTGCTGTCTGGCTCTCTGCCTTTCTGTGAGGTCGTGAACTGGGGGTGGATGCGCGGTAGGGCTGTGGTGGACGCACCGTCTCCTTTTCTCCCACTGCACCAGGAGTCCTCCACGTGCTCCACCACGGTTACACCTGTCCGCGGGTTCTTCCGCCGTGGCACGCTCCACAGAAACCTGCCTGTGAGAAGGAAACTGACTCGTCGCGCCAGAGAGGACTGGCTCTCAGCAGGCTTCCGGAGAGAGAGGGTAGTGAGAGGGGCTTCTGGTGCTCCTTGGTGGCGGATCTCACCCTCCAGGAAACTGCATCCTGGCCATGATGTAGTCTCTCTTGTCCGTCAGCTTAACCGTGGCCTGGCCAGATTTCTTCAGGTGTCTTCCCGTACCAGGTGTGCATGTGCTTCCACAGCCGAGGAGCACTCCGAAGTGTAGCCCATACTCTCCGCCTTCTCTCTCCAAGCAGCCTGCTTCCTTTTGGTGTCCCTGAACAGCCGGTGTCCTTCCGCCACAGATAGTCATTCTCTCTCAGCCACTCCAGCACCTCATCCTCGTGTTCCTCCTCAATGGAGTATTGCCCTCCTCTCCCTTGTCGCATACGCCTCTTCCTCCCTTTTGGCAGGACCAGATGGGCCCTCATCAGAGGGGGGCTCCCACGTAGTAGGGCTGCTCCTCCACACACCACAGCAGCAGCACCAGCACCAGCAGGATCATCATCATCATCATCATCACCAGCAGGATCATAATCATCATCATCAGCAGCAGCAGCAGCAGCACCAGCAGGATCATCAGATCACAGAACGCAGCAGCAAGCAGCAGCACCAGCAGAACCAGCAGCAGCAGCAGCAGCAAACCAGGATCAGCACCAGCCAGAGTAAAGACCAGCACGCGCCAGCAGACCCAGGAGCACGCACATGCAGACGAGCAAGACCAGGAGCACGAGCAGCGATGAGCAAGTCCAGGAGCACGAGCAGGACGAGCAGGACGAGGAGCAGCCAGCGAGTATGCACAGCAGAAGCACCACCGCAGCGAGAGGCTTCAGCAGAGTAAGCACGAGCAGAAGCACCACCGCCAGGAGCAGCTTCAAGCAGAGCTAAGCACCAGCAGAAGCCCACCGCTTACGCAAGAGCACTTTCAGCAGAGTAAGCACGACGCAGAAGCACCACCAGCCAGGAGCAGCCACTTCAGCAGTAGTAAGCACCAAGGAAGAAGCACCCAGCACAGGAGGCAGTGCGCAGAAGCTCCAGCCACCCAGGGGGGAAGAAAGGCGCGAAAAAGCACCGGATGCACAGAAAAAGCCCAGCAAAGCAGAGTCAGGTACAGGGGAGGGAGGTGTGGCCCCTGTCCCTCCTTACCAGGCAATGGCGGCAGGTTGCTGAGGCTTTCGCATTCTTCCCATGGTTGTGGTGTTGCTGGCTGGCAGGGAGGCTGTCAGGGCACCAAGGCTGCAGGAGCCTGGCCACAAAGGCTGGCAGAAAGCCTGGCAGGCAGCCAGGCATGAGGCTGGCAGGCAGGCAGGCACCCAAGGTTTGCAGGAAGCCTGGCAGGAAGGCTGGCAGGAAGGCAGGCAGGCAGGGAGGCACCAAGGCTAGCAGGCAGACTGGCTGGCAGGGAGGCTGGAAGGCAGGGCTGGCAGCAAGGCTGGCAGGCAGGCAGAAAGCAAGGCTGGCAGGGAGGCTGGCCAGGAGGCTGGGAGCCAGGCTTGGAGGCAGGCTGGTAGGAAGGCTGGGCAGGAAGGCTTGCAGGGGCAGATGCAGGCAGGGCAGGCAAGGCTTCGATTGTATCCGGCAGCAGGTCTTTCTCCGAATGGTGACCTGCTTGGAGCTGCTTCCCTTTATACGCAATGCATCCCCCCCGCATGCGCAATTAACACTGGCATCCGTTCGGCTTCCGCTGTGCATCCGCTAGGCTTCGCTGTGGCATCCACTTCATCTGCTGTGCATCCACTGTGCATCCGCTTCACCGTTCCCAGTCCGCTCTGCATCCGCTTCATCCGTTCCACGTCCGCTTTGCTGAGGTCCCCCAGAAGCCTAGCGGATGTGCCATCTGCTCTTCATCCGCTTTCCATCTGCTGGGCTTCTGTTCCGCATCTGCTGTTTCCATCCGCTCTGTGTCCTCCCCGCGTCCATTCTCTTTCCGTGTTATTCCGCTCTGGATTATGCAAATTTTTGCCCCTTTTGAAGCGGATAACAACGCGATTTTTTGCATCCGTTGGGCAGTGTGACAGGGCCTTAAGGTTAATAGCCATGAATTCCAATGACTTCCATGAACGGGTCTAGGTGTTTTTTGAAGCCAGCCAATCAGTTTCTATTTCCAAAGTGGGTAGCCAGAACCACATCTCAAATTCCAAAGTTTCATTGTCTGTCTAATATATGAAACAAAGACCATGTTTATTCCAGGATTAAATCTTGGAAAATCAGTTTATATAAATAGCAAGCTACTTGCTTTTCTAGCAAGGCAGCTCCTTATCCCTAATGGTAAAGAAAATTAAAAAATTATATACAGTACGTTACTTGCCTATTAATGTATTTTCAAAAATAGCTTGCTATATTTCTTCCAGCATTGAAGAAGCACTACTTATTCGGCATATGAAGCAGAGGCATTAAAAAAATACTTTGGCATGTAGGGGGACTCTTCCATCTGAAAAAAACTGACCTGAGCTCCACTTTTGCACAGATACATCAAAATGACAGGAAAACATCCCAGTTATATTATGACACTTCACAGAACAGCTTGAATTGTTGATTTATCCCGGTTACGTGTTAGTTGGTGCAATACTTCTGCTTTCCTCCTGTCCAACCTGCATTAAACCTCCCCCTCCCCCTTTCCCACAACAGACGATAAGGAACTGGGCAGGCTTAGCAAGACCATGCCAATGATAAGATCATCTCTTACCAAATTCTGAGGTTTGCTCCTTTCTTTGGCACATTAACAGTTACACCTGATAAATGACCTCTTCTACATAGATTCTTTTTTGATTAATAAAAAGATGGTCCATGCCTATAGCATAGGTTTGTCAGATGCTTTGGAAACTCCGCCAAAAACGTTTTTTTAAAAACATGCATTAATAATGCATCTTGCTGCAAGTACTCACATTTAAAAACTAGAAATATTCTGTCTATGTTTTAAAAATCATATGCTCTTTCCATGGGTGGGATTCTCCCGGTGTTAACAACTGGTTTGCTAATCATGCGCTTCATGTGCTTTGCACGCACGCATCTAATGCGCTCTGTGCGCACGTGCACAACTATCGCCATTACTTACCTTCAATGTTACTTCCGGAAAGTAACACAACTGAGGCGTGGCAATCCGCTCTGCCACACAAATCAGCTGAGCAGATATAGGTGAGTACAGCACAAGTTTTTTTATTACATTTTGAAATATTGTACTTGGGAACTAATGAAGGCTACAACTTGCTTTTTTGTTTCCAACAGCTTGGGGTTATTATTATTTCAAGAAAGGGATAATTTGTTCCATTTTCTCTAAAACGTGAGAATTTCCTTTTGTCTCTGACTTACTTATAGAAGACAGGGTAGCACATATTTACAATATCCTATCTTTTCTTATACCCAGTAAGCTATAATTTCTATGGATTTTTATTTTCTACAATTTCTGAAACTTTTAACAACATTATACAAAAATATAAGGATGTCACCCCTCTTTTAATAACTATATATAAAGTCATGGCATCATCAAATATAAACAGCAAGATACAGCATAAATAAAATGTTAACATTTGAAAGAAAAGCAACATTTTCAGTTGTTGCTATATTTGTGATGCCTTATCTGTTTAAGAAAACGCATCTGAAAGATCTGTTTTCATCTCTCTCTTTTTGATATCATGCATAAATTAAGAGGGAGATTTTCTGGAAAAGCTTTCATCCATTAAAAACAAAATAGGAAACAGTGTCCTTCCTAAAGTCCTAAGAATTTTCTAGTGAACCATGTCTTAATTTTATTATATTCCACACTTATTATGATAGTCAAGTCGCCTAAAGATTTGTCTTGCCTATTCAAATCACTGTATCCACATATTTTTATGTCATAAAATTATTTTGAATTTTTGCAATGATGGAAGTGTTTCCTTCCTTACCCAATTCTTATTCATGAAAATGTGTGTTGTAATTAACAACTTACTTTGTACTTTATGTAATTTGTTTGATACTTGCTATTTGCTATGTACTTACACAAAATGAATAAATTTAAAAGCTCATGGTTGGCTTTTTTAAATTTGGGAATCCTTTAATTTGAAAAAAATCTAAAACTTATGTAACTTGGACTGAAGGCAGGACAAAAGGTGTGTTTACTTGATAAAAATGTAGCTAACAGGAGAAGAGGAGGGGGGGAAGAGGAGGAAGAGACCACCAATTTTCTACTCTCATGTCCTCCCCCACTATCTGTGGTCTGTAAGCAGGAAAACCTTGGGTATATCAGAGTCCTTTAAATATTGGATTATTCTGCCATATTCTCTCTTGTCTTCATACTCGTCTTCAAGTTTCTAGTCCAGCAGCTTACCCACTACACCAAGATGCCTCTATATAACTGAATATATACTACTCAATCACAAAAACCTAGTCGTACACATTGTAGTATTTGATTATAGTCTTGCAAACTAAAAAGGTAAGCATTTTTTCATGTCTTTAAATTGGCAAGAGATTTGAGCAAAAAAGAATGACATATTGTGCCAAGTAGCACAGCAAATCTGTGAACACAGGTCAGAAGTTAAGGAAAGTATTTTATGTTTTACCTCCCAATATTTATTTATTTTTTGCCAAAGGATAATGAGCACAAATTCTTACACTCTTTTTCCTGGATAACAACTATTAGAGGTTTGTTTAATGTCAACAACTTGGTGGCATATATTTAACCAATCAATCAATATATTAGGTGATGATTGTATCACATAAAAGAGTGCCTTCATCAATCTGGCCAGGAGAAGATGGGCTAAATAGGGGGAAATATGCCTTTAATCTCTAGAACTGAGAAAACATGATTATGGCTAGAGTAGAGGAATATGCTATGAAATATTTTAATAAGAGAAATATTGCATTTTTTTCTTAGCAAAATATATTATTTATCTTTTCTACTATTACCAAGGCATTATGACCAAAATACACTATTTATAAAACCACCTCCACAAGTTACTTCTTCAAAAGCATATCAACGCAAGCAAGCACATACACACACATGCACACACAACAGAGGGACAGCAAAAATAAAGATCTCAGTTTGAGAGAGATCTGTTTTTATAACCTTGAAAATAATTGATACTTGTTCAGGCCAGAGTTTCTAGGCAACAGAACAAGGTCTCTCACACATCTCCAGGTTAATAATTATGCACCTAACCCCCAATTAATCTCTCAGTTCTGAACTAAACAAAAACCACAGAAATGCTGTAGTGTATGTGACACTACAGTATAGATTATATAAATTAATCTGTTTTTATACAAGACTGATATATCTAAGACGCTGAAAGAGGAGGGCTATGTTAGTCTAGGGCACCAAGAGGAATCTAGAAGTATCCTTTCTTACACATTTTATCAAAAGGACCAAGTTTTGATGAGCAACAGCACACAAAAGTTTTAATCTTTTAATAAAATTAGGTAGCCAGAAAAAGTGTTACTGGACTGTAGCGAGGTAGACCGGGTCCCAACAGTAAAAGTCTTTATTTCAACAGTAAAGTGAAAATGGAACAGTTTGGCTCTTGCCGCGGCAGCCTTTATATAGTGAAAATGGAACAGTTGCTTTGCCGCGGCAAGCCCTTTATATTACAAGCTTGCCTGCGGCTTGTAGCCAATGACGGTTACTTGGTTTTGCCCAGCCTTTTGCAGCTCTTTTGGATTGGTTCTTCAGTGAAACAATCCCTATGCTGCTTTTCTAGCAATCACAATGCGAGGATTGGAGTAAAACTATTTTAATACAGAACACCCCTCCCCTGGTTTAGTCCTACATGTGAGTAGTCGCGCAGGTAGGTGGGCTTCTTCTGATTCTACTGGATTGGCGCGGTTTCAATTTTCCTGGAGACTTCAAGCTGGTTTCGGATGGTTGCTGTCTCTCCGGCTCTTTCCATGGAGCCGCCTGGAAAGGTGAGTCGCCATTTTCGCTACCGCTTGAGTTTCTCAGGCCGTGGTTTTGCCGCTCCTTCCTGGTTCTCGGCAGGTCGGAGCGTGCTTGGCTGGCCCCTTATCTGGATTAATTTTCGCAAGTCTCATCTAACCGTAAGTTTCCTTTTTGCTCTTTCTGATTGGTTAAGATGTTCTGGGTTTTTTTTAAAAGTTTCTTTATTATTTTCTTGTATTTCCCCCACTTCTTTGGTTTTGTTTTCGTTGATTTTATTGTTTGTGGTTGTGCGTTTGTATTTCTTTCAATGTTTCGCGGAAAATGAAGCTGGTACTATGTATGCCGTTTCCATTCCCTGCCAGCGATCACCCAACAATAAAACAACCTTTTGATTATGAAGTGCGGTTTGTCTGGTCCGAAGGTTTAAGTTTTCAGTTTTTTGGTTTTAACGGCCAGCCTTTACCTACCCAGTTTAATATCGGGCAGTCACGGCGTCCTTTCGGTGGCTCTGCACATCGTTTGCAGATGATTGGTAGTTCAGGGCATGTTTCTATTTTGCAGGTGTTGCATTGTTGCGCCGGGCTTTCCTCGTCGTCTGCAGCAGTGCTCTGCTTAAATGCGGTCTGCATGGAGATTTGCTTCCCGGGTCGATGTGTTCAATGTGTAAGAGTATGCTGCAAGGAATTCTGACCATCTAGTCATCTGCGGGGATAAAATGTTCGGTGTAGCTTGTATTCCCACCAGAATTCCTTGGCAACGGTTCATGGTCGTTTACAATCAAAAATGTTCTGTCCATAAAGGTATTCGTGAAAAAGTTTCACGCCGGCGACGATTTTTGGCCCCAGAGCTTCTCTGTCTAGTTGACTATGAGTATACGTTCTGTTTTCAGAACCAGAGTCTTTGAGCAATAAGCGACGGGTGCCTCTCCTCCCATTCTGGCAATTGGTGGCTCAGATGACACCGGACTCCAAAAACCGGTGAGCGTCGCAAGTTTACCACTCAATGGGAAGTGTGTTACTAAAACTGGATAAGGAATTATTGTTTGATGTAATAATTTTTTTATTTTCTGATGCTTTTTGCTCTCTATGGACCCCAAGCCAATATTTTCTTATCCAGCAAACAGTGTAATGGTTCCAACTATTGTTGCTTTGTGGGGAGAGAATACGTTATAGAAATTTTTAGACCCAAAAAAGGCCTGCAATTCCATTTGTTTTTGGCTGTGTGCGGGCGTCTTTAATGGCTTTGACTTTTTTTCAGTGCGGTTTATACCGTTCTCCGTCAATTAAGTAGCCCAGAAATTCGACCGATCATCATAAAGCAGCATTTTTTCTTTTTTAACTTTCAGACCGGGATTCTCTAAATTGTTTAGTACACTTCTTAGTCTTTTTTTAGTTGGGTCGATATTGAGCCAAAAATCTGCGATGTCGTCAAAAATTGGTACGACCCCTTTATTCCATTTAATAGGTATTCCATGAGGCTTTGGGAAAAACGCCTGGGGCCACACTTCACTCCAAACTGAAGTCTGTACACTGAATGCCCCTTTGTGATCACCATTGTCTGGCCTCGGCCGTTAAGGGGTCTACTGAAGCTCGTTGCGTAACTTGCTGCTAGATCTAGTTTATAGCCAAAAAATTTCCCTCCCCCGAGCTGAGTGTTGCAAATGTTGTACGACTGGCACCGGGTATTGCGCTTTGTTTGCAGGCATGGTTCATGCGGTAGCTCTAATCTCTGCAGTGCATACCGAACCCGTCGGTTTAACTGGTGTTTACTTATTGGTGTCTCCCACGTTTTACTATGCGTCGAACAGTGTCCAAAACCCCTTGATCAATTAATTTATTCAATGTTCCTCTATTTTTGCTTTTAATGCAAAGGGAGTTTCGTCTGGGCCTTTAACTTTCATAGGGGCCACTGGGGTCTAACCTAAAGGAAATTGGGGTCCCCCGCATACCTTGGCTTAGGGAAGCCATCGAAAACGTCCTTAAACTTGTGGATCAGGTTTTCTTCCCAGTCGATTGCGGGCCACTGGGTCTACTGCCGGTTCATTCCAATGGCCAATGGTGCGAAACCATTTGATGCCCAGGAGGTTGGGATCGGTCTTGGTCGACTATTGTCAGAGAGCAGACTTTGACAGTGCTGCTTGTAAGCGACTCAGAAATGTCGTAGACCATACCACAGGATTTGAGTTCCCGTTGGTAGTCCTTCAGAGTTAATTTTTGTTTCATGGAGCGTCTTTAGTTTAATATTTTGGACCATTGTCTGATTGTGTCCCCATGAACCACCATTTGACAGAAAAGACCCCTGAATTGACTCCTTCTGGTTAGGTCATGTTGCTTGTTCGTGTCATTTGTTTTCAACGGTGGACGCTGACTTTTTCGCGGCTCTGCAGCTGTGGCTTCTGCGAGTGCTTCAGCCACAGTTATGTTGGTTTATTTAGCAATTACTTTGTAAATTTAGAGTCTTTTGAAAAACCCAATACTTTTCGACTCGCATGGCTTCATCTTAATCATGGAACTCAGCATGCTCCCCCGAGTTGTCGGAGGGCTGCCACAAAAATCAGCAATTGGTCTCGGCTCTTTTGCGTCCCTTCGGTAGAATTCGTGCGTTTAATGAGATTTGACACCCACTGCGTGCGTAATGAGCTTCAACATTTGCTGGAGTTCGGCCCCAGGTCATTTGTTTACATCTCTGGGCTTCGCCAATTGCCTGGCCATTTTGAATACCGTTGTCTGCAATGCGTTCAGAAGACAGCCCTTCTTACGCTGGTCTGAGATCTCTTCCATCTCGTTACTTTCTAAGTACATTTGGAAACGGTCTACGTAGATTCCCAATCCTCTTCATTGGGATTGAAGGGTGCGGCGGTGCATTATTTCCGGCCATTCTTCAAGCCTGGTTTCAATTCGCCGCGTGCACAGTCTCACGTTTTAGATGATCCCACCTTCGTCGCCAGTGTTCCGGTCCGGAAAACGCGAGGTCGACCGGTTCCAACAGTAAAAGTCTTTATTTCAACATTAAAGTGAAAACGGAACAGTTTGGCTCTTGCCCGGCAGCCTTTATATACGGCTTGCCTGCCGGCTTGTAGCCAATGACGGTTACTTGTTTTGCCGCCTTTGTTGGCAGCTCTTTTGGATTGTTTCCTAGTGAACCAATCCCTATGCTGGCTTTTCTAGCCAATCACAATCGAGGATTTGGAGTAAACTTTTTTGTACAGAACAGACTGTATCTGATAAATCTAACAATAACCTTAAAATGTCTAACTATACTAGAAAGATATGTATTTTTTTCTAGCAAATGAAATACCAATCCAGGGCAAATCCTCAGGATTTAATTCCATATTGTAAAACACTGAAATTATGGTTGTAGTTTGATAATTTTATTTAAATGCACCAACTGTCATGACATGGCATAATGGGTTCCATATGTTGGGGTAACTGCTGGAATCCTGACATATGTATCTTGAGCAGTGTTTCATGGCCTCAGCAAGTTTAAGATGTTGAAATCTACACATCTAAAACTTCCCCAGACTAGGAAATGCTGGTCTAGAGAGATCTGATGTACAAATATGGTTAAGTGAGATATTCCTGTTCAAGTAATATCTCACTTACCATATTTGTAAGATGGTAAGATCGAAGCTCAGCATGTATCTGCTTTATGTGGTAGCCACTGGCTGGGCACCATATAAACTGACTGCTGCCAATTCACTATAACTGCACTTTTGTAAATGTAGGAGAGCATAACTCAAAGCCTGAGGACATTTGGATAGTAGAAATTAGATAGTGTTGCTATGTGAATCAGCCAACAAGATATACATTTTTATATAAAGCATATTATTCCATTAGGCAAAGGGCCAAAATGCAAAAAACAATGACAGCTCCATAATGAACTTGAACCGAAGACATAATATGGTATGTATAGAAAATCAACTGGTAGTATAGAAAAAATGTTCTAAGGTCTGTAACTGTAAACACTGTGTTTTTAGAAGGGAATTAACAAGTTTAGGCATAAACAGCACATTCAGATACAGCTGCATTTACAACAGTGGGCTTATAATAAAAATATAATGACATTCCCTTGAAAATTATAATATTACATTCCCCTAATTTGGAGCTCAATAATGTTATAGATAGGTCTACCACAAAGCAATGCTGCCATTATTTGCCATCTTCTCTAGAGAAAGGCAAGTTCAGGATTTGGGAATAGTTTAAAACATAATAGAAATTAATATTAAAAAAGCCATTTATGATAAGTAACTAGCACTTCTAGCCTATTCACTTCGCTCTCAATTATAGTCCTCCTACTATTTAATGGTTTAGACTAAATATTTAATGAAACATAGTTCTCATCTTACGTCCATATGCCACTCAGTCACTCTATAAGGAAGATGGGTGGTTTTTAAATGTAATATATGTAAAAAAAACCTGAGTGACTGTTCAAAGTTACAGGGGCATTGAAAAAACAGGATATATGGCTAACCCTCCAAGTTCTAGCTATTGTAGCATCCCCACAATCCTGTGATCATGATCTAGCGACTGGGATGCCTCGCTCACAATTACGACATTACAGGGAGCCATGGTCGAGCGACTGCTATTTGCAACCTTTCCTACCAGCTTCTCACAACCAAAGACAATGGAGAAACCAAGAAGTGAAAATCATGTCACTTTAGAAAGTCCTGATTATTCTCTTACTGTCAGCACACACACATACACGCACACACACACACACACCAAGTGATAAGCAACCTACAACAGGTCTTGCTTGGCCTCCCATGAATCATACACCTCTTGCACCAGCTATCTCAGGCTCTCCTCCTGTGACTAGAAAATAGCCTGAACCAACCCTTCCAGGCTCTCCCTATACCCCAGCAATCTCACCTTTTACCATTTAATGATCTATGCTTATTGGGATTACAATGGCAACCAGGATTGATGTCAGTAAGCAAGCATGGTGGTCTTGTGACATCATGTTTTACAAACTCATTGCTTGGTGATAACAATCCCAATTCCAACTGTCATCATGAAATGAGAACTGACAATCTGTATTGATATAATTATGGATATCATTTGCTCCCTTAAACATATACAGTCTCATATGAATGAATAATCTATTCTACCCTATTTGGGCACCTACCAAAGATATGATAAATGAAAGGGTGAATGAAATGAAAACTGAAAGGGCAGGATATAGCAATTGACCAATGCAGTATTTGTAAAATGGCACCAATCTACAATGGTTCCTTAATTTAGTATTGGGAATGAGATTTTATAGTAAACACATTCTCAAAAATTGTCATGAACGATATTTTCAATTTCCCACTCTAGTTTACCAAATATTTTTCTCTAAGTGGTTAGAATAGCAACTCAGGGAAGAAGGTCCAAAATAACTAAGGAAAGAGAGGACAGGCATTGCAATAATAGACATGACTGTAACAGCTATCTAGGGTTATGTGTTTGCAGTGTGCAAGATACTAAAATAAAGTTTATTTCATTTTATGAATTTTGCTTAAAATTTATTTCTTATTTGACTACAAATCAAACCAAACATATAAATAGACTCAACCTATGGAATTTCTTAACTTGAGAACTTGGAGAGTCATCAGTAAATCACTAAGAAACATATGCCTGTTTGATGGATTTATTCTTGCCTATTCTTACATATGGAGTACTGAATGTGGCAGTAAATTCCTACATGGAGTAATGTAAGACACAAAGTCTGACTGACAATATGCAAGTCTTGATTTTTAACAGGATTATTAACTCGATGTGTCAGCTTTTATCAATTCTTCATTGTATGTTCTGGTCAAAGATCAGCAGAGTCTCATCAAAAAAGGAACCAGGGTAATCACTTCTTAGTTACCACAAATAATATACTAGGTGATAGTTACAGAATAATTTCATTGGAAGCAATAGTAATTTATACAGTAGATCATGTTTACACTGCTGCATTATCTCCCAAATGTGCAATTAAATAATGTACAGTAAGTACTGCATGCTATGTTTAGAAAGCTGTTGATACCACATTCTGGATCATAATTGCAAAGATAAGATAGAAACTTTCTTGAATAATGATAGTGTAGCTAGCATTACTCCATTTCTCCCATACAGAAAAAAAAGATTGCTATCAAGCAGCTTTGAAAATTAACAGTACTGAAAGTATAAGCAGCAGGAGGTTGTCATACTGAAACAAATTATAATGTAGTTTTATCTTGGATACAGATAGTTATTCTATGGTTAATTGGTCTTCAGAATAATCTTGTCAAATGACTGCCCAGACAGATACCTATCTAAGAAGAGTCGGAGCCCTCCTGCCCCATTCACACACCCCAGATGCACCTCTTAATATAGAACATATTATATTTCAGGCTCATGTCTTGATACACTCTGAGTCTTACATCTTGTTCACGCATTCAAAAATGTGTGATAAAACTGCCAATCAATCATTTAAGCCTTAAGAAAGTAACTTATTTTCAAATAAATTAGTAAATCTGTTGACAGAAAATACACTTGTAATATATATGTTGTATCAGTAAATTTATAAGGACAGATTTCCACTGTCTTTTTTGGCAATAAAAATAGCAGGCAGAGAATTCTGAATTTAATATGGGATCCATATTCAGATCTAAATATGCAGCATCATTTGCTTCTAATCTTCATGATTATTTCTTTTTTAATTATAAAATACTCCAACTTTGTTGCTACGTTCTGACTGTGTCTTTGGTTTTTATATTTTTGTTATTTTTAGTTCTTTTATGCCACCCTGAATCATATTACTGCACATTGAACAGCAATATAAAACCTTTAAGTAAATAAATATAATTGTTTCCTACTCACAGCATTTGTAATGTTCTCCAACACTCAACATCCAAAATATATATTAAAAATGAGATGCAAATTGCAAATCCTTTCTGAGATTTAGGCAAATATTAAATATTGCATAAATACTGTACATTCCCACTGCATCAAATTTTATCTTACTTTACCATTTATCTGCAAGTTTTGAATTTTACAAGAAATATATTTAAAAGATATTGCAATATTTGCCTTTAAAAGGAATAGTTTGCAAATAACTGTACACATAACTTTTAGCAGATCTGAACCTCTCATATAAAGTCGCTTCCAGTTTCATTTTCCATTCTGCTAAGACATGTAATGGCTACAAAACAAAAATGCATGATTTTTTTGAGAAATCAACATGCATCCTTTCAGTTTTGCATGCCAGAAAGATGAATAAAATTATATATCTTAGATCTTTCAAGCAAATAAATTAGTTGCATATTTAAATATGTTCTTAAAAACAATTTTAGTTATTGTATCTCATAACACTGAGCAATTTAATAAGCATTAATTATTTACAAATAGAATAGATTCTGGACTCACTTTGTGCATAGAAAACCCCTTTTAGTTAAGAAACAGTACTAGATATAGGATCCATGCAGCACGTGACTTTTATTAGAAACAATAGTATATTGTAGCCTTTTGTTCTATTTGGAGTCACAATGGCTTTTGATAATATCAACCATGGTATCCTTCTGAATTGCCTAGCCTGCATAGATTGGGAATAGGAAGTATTATGCTGCAGTGCTTTCTTCCTCCATCATGGGAGATTCTAATCAGTAAAACTTAACAAAAGTTGGTAGTTTCTACATTGATTAACATCAATATGAAATCATCTGATCATTCAGCAACTCAGAATGGAGTAGTATCAGCATTGCAAATATTTTCAACTGAAAAAGTTGCAGTTATTGTTTGTATTTCATGGTTCTCTTTCAGTTCCAAAGTTGTCCTCAAAGAGTGGTAGCACTATTTCAAAGGAGCAGGTCAGCAACTGCTCGTAGAATGGGCAGGTGGAACCAACAGCCAGGAGGTCTTCTGCTCTTCTCTGGCTGTGTTCTGTATAAAATAGTTTACTCCAAATCCTCGATTGTGATTGGCTAGAAAAGCCAGCATAGGGATTGGTTC
>BHFT01008033.1:0-21390 GCA_004320025.1 Laticauda laticaudata | reverse complement strand
CTCCCCACGTCCGTTCCTTTCTGTTGTTGTCCACTCTGTTTATGCAAATTTGGGGCACTTTTGAGAGCGGATAACAATGGATGGACAATTTGCTCATTCGCTGTGTCCTTTTTACATACGTTTTGCATCCGTTGGCCGGTGTGACCTAGCCTTTAAGAAACAAATTTACTGAAGAATAGGTATCATTCATTTGTTAAAAAAGAAATTACCAAATAAACATGTCAATGACTGGCAGAGATATATCAATTATTCCTACATCTATGAGTACAAAATAAGATCTGTAGAGAGATTTATATTTAATCTACGTATAACCCTGTGACTTTGCTGTCAATTACAAAACTGTACACCATTTATTGATGGTGATGGAATGGAATATTTATAGATTATCTTCCAATGCTGATAATACAAAGAACTTTTTAAAAAGTAGACCAAATAATTCCTTCCCAAGATGAGTACTGAATGGTAAGGATATGTTTCTCTTGTCAACGACTTGCCAATTACACTGTCTAAGTTGGCTCTCTGGCAGTGTTGCTCCCTGGATTTGAATGGGAGCACTTAGGACTGAGTCAAGATGACTTTTGGATGGCTGTGGATCCATTTGGGAAGAGGAGTCTTGAAGATTTGGAGCTGTCAGAAAGTCATGGGCATTCATTTTCCTGTTTAGCACTTCAGTTTTTTTAAGCATGCCAAAAATTCTATCAGTATCTAAGAAATTATGAGCTGGGATAGACATAGCAACAAGTCAGACAGTGGGAACTGTTTTGTAACTAAAAAACAGCACCTGTTGTGAGCCATGCCAGGTACCTTGAAGACTGGGCATGGCTTGGGGTAACTGTTCTGTATAAATATAGAGCTGGTAGTTTTGGTGGTTCTGATTGCTTCTGCTTCTTGTATTTGCTACCACATTGCAAGAACTGCATGGGTATTGTATACATACATCATGTTTTATATTATTATATATAAACAAGTTTCTTCTATAAATGAATCCTGCTGAATTATTTACTTGTGTGCTGGTTGGATTGCTGCAAACTTTGAGAAATTCACTTTTTACTCTGCTTTTTATCTTTTAAAATAGACCAGCTGGATGAATACTGATTTATTCAAATCCCTGATGAACTTTAGATGTTCTCCTTTTTCCCCTTTGATTTATTCTATTATTCTAAATAACTTTCATTTTCCGTATGAAAACATGGCATGTCAGGGAGTAAAGATATCGAAAAGACAAAATTTTGCAAATTAAAAGGATACAAAAACCCTTTTAATCTTCGATTGAAATATCCAGAAAATATCTTTCCTATGTCCTTCAGCTTCTTCTGGCTAAGCTTAAAAGAGCAAAAAATTCTACCTCCTTGTTGCCTTTACTCCTTGAAAGACAAACCTTTTGGTCAATCTTTTCCACTTTAACTTTCTTCTTTTACAGAGGCCACTATATCTGGGCTTCAAAACCAGAAGTCCACTAGAATACAGCAAAAAGTTGAGATTTTCTATATCTATTTGGACCCTTTCTCCTAGTAGCCATCACTGCAAATTTATTAAATTCACTACTGGGACAGCTGATGTTGACATGACTTTCTACTAAAGAAGACAAAAATCCTGTGGCTGTGCATCTGTGTGTAGCAGAGAGGAAAATGAGAAAGCTTGAATACGTAAAAAAAAGGGACGTATTTGTGCATGTGTGATAGATAAGAAATTGTATAAGTTTGAAAAGTATACATCTAAAGTTGACCTTTTTGAAAAATACAGTATACAGGGTTTTACTTGTAAAGACCAGATTAAAGTAAGGAAAATCATTCCTTATCATTTTTTTTCATGGCTTACTTTCTCACAGTAACCTACTCCAGCTTTCCAAGGATTATTTTATCTGATCAATATTCTCTGCAGTTTATCTTGAATGAAATAATAAAAAACTCAAATGCATTTGTGTGTTGCTGTCATCACACAAATATAATTAACATTTCTGCAACTAGTCCATTAAAATGAGATTCTACTGTGTGTATGTGGGTGAAAATAATGCACATGCTAACATTTTTTATTCCTGTGGGAATATTATAAAAATACCACCAATACGAAATCCAATGCTGCTCCCAATTATCCCTTCTCCCAATTATTCCAGAGAATTCTACAGGATTTGTTTTCAACTATTCCAACAAATATTTAAAAAAATAATAATAATAAAATTGCATCAGCTCAGAAATGTTCTACTGATCAGGCAAGTCACTGATAGTAATTTCATTGCATGTACAGTGAAATAGAGATGTCATTGTAAAGCAGGGGTATTAAACTCAATTTTATGAGGGCCAAATCAGCATTGTGGTTGTCCTCCGCAGACTGGGGTGTGTGGCCAGGGGAAGGCACATGGCCAGAGTGGTTGCGACCGACTGGGCGTGGCCAGTGGACATGTTCCACTTGACGTAGCTCGCGTGGGTACTGCCTGTGGGTTTGGGTGGGATTAGGAAGGGAATCCAGAAGTCTCCGATGGGTGGGGTGGCAGGTGGGAGGCTCATCCCAAGGATGAGGTGAGGCAAGGCAGGAAGTGGGGCAGCTACAGCCAAAATCCTGTCACTCACTGCCCTTTGTGTGAGTGTGTGGGGAAATAGTTTCTGTCTGTAGACGCAGCCTGTCGGCCTCTCAGCTGGCATTTGCTGTTGCTCCAGAGTCCAGCTGCCATCCAAGCTGCAAATGGACACTGTGGAAATGAATGTGATGCAGACCACTGGATGCGCTTACTCTGTCCCACTGTTTTGACAGTTGGAGAGAAGGTCACCATTGGACATCATCTCCTCAGCCCCCTTGCGGGTCTTGCCCTTGGCTTTAGCATGGTGTGTGTTCCTCTTGCACACCCGACTGTAGCGGCTGGTGCACGAGAAGAGTACTCCACCAGTAGCCCCTGCAGGAAGCAGGGGAGGGTGTGATGTTTGCCTGTCTACTACAGACCCAACATGTGGAGCCTGGCCAGGCTTCACCAAAGTGGGATACAGGGTGGGATAGGAAGCTGTGCCCATCCCAAGGCTGGAGGAAGAGGGCCTTTGAGCCCCAGGCAGTTCGAGCAGCACCCTGCCGACTCGCTCATGTGGAGGGAAGCCTCGATATCCCTGAGCAACTCCACCACTGCTTGGCAGATTCACCCAGCCCAAAGGAGCTGCCAAAGCAGCTAGCCAAAAAGACCGGTTGGAAATGGTAAAAGCACATCCATTCCCAGCAGGCAAAAAATGGCCACCACAAGTAGGAAAAGCTCAATTGGCATTGGCGCTATGGCTGCCCAAGCCCAACTGGGATTGCATGCCTTCCCTCCCATCTCTGCTGGGCATGGGTAACCAGGGCTCCAATGGGGATCTGGCTTTCCCCACTCATGGCCTTTTTTGCTTGCCTGACTGACACAGCTCCTTCAGACAGAGCCCCCTAGGCTGCAGTCCCTTCCCTGGACTGAAGGCAGCCTTCTGTCTTGCACCCCCACGCCACATCTTCATTCCGAGCTGAAGATTGTAGCCAAATTCTCTGCTTGGCCAGCATTCCCAGAAGGCGCAGCCCAGAGCACCAGGCCTGCCAAGCCCAAAGGAGGAAAAATGGCCAGCTAGAAAGGCTGAATAGAGATGGTAAAGCAGCCGCCACCCCACCTTGTCTTTGCCCAGCTGTAGTTGAAGACAGAGGCACAGGGGAGAGGCATGCCGTCTGGCCTACTGGATGCATCAGGCAGCCACCTGCCCTGTCCCAGCCACATGGGATGGAGCAGGAGTGTTGGGTGGCCTGCACCATGTGCCTCCCCCCATCTGGTGCCAGTGCTGCTGTTGCATGCCTGTTTCTTGGAGGGCCAGCTGCAGAGTTCCTGCTGCTGGACATCTCCCCCTCCCCCCCGAAAGGCTGGTAAGGACAGCTGATCACACACACCTGAAAGGCTGGTAAGGATGGCCAATCTGGAAATGGTAAGGGGCCAGCCAGCATCGCTTCAGTCCTGCCCTCCCATCTGGAGGGCACATATGTCACTTTGCCCAGCCAATGCCATTCTGGCAGTACAAGTGTGCACAGGATGCAGGCACATGTGTATACACAGACCCGAACCATTCCATCCTGGCAGGTGTGTGGGTGCTCACCTCCTGTAAGGCTGGGCCTGTGCATGCATGTGCTTGCCTCCTACTATGGGTATGCATGCCTGCTGGGAAAGCATGGGCTGGGCCTGTTCACATGTATGCCTGCCTCCTCCTGTGTGCGCTTGTATCTACCAGGATGGCATGGGCTGGGCCTGTGCGACCTTCTCCTGTGTGCATGCATGGTTGCCAGGATGGATGGGCCCGGGCTGGGCCAGGCTGAAGTGATGTGAATCGGATCCTTACTATTTCCAGATGGCCAAGTGAGCTGGATCTGACCATGTCGCAGGCTGGATCTGGCCTGGGGGCCTTGAGTTTGACACCCTGCTGTAAAGCAACTTTGCATTCCCAGTTAATGGAAGGGTAAGGAGGAGGGAGAGAACAGGACATACAAAATGAACAACTGTCTCACATTTTAGAGCGGAGCCAAAATTGCAAGTAGTTTGGAAAAGAAAAAAATACTAAGACATAACAACAAGAAAATGAGAAGTGCAGCCATATATAATAGATTTGAGATAAATGGATATAGGACAAAGGAAATATATATATGCTAGTGTATATTACTACTATGTGCAAGGAAGAGAATTAGAAAATATATTACTTTAAAAGATCTGTACAATTATGGAAATTCCGTTTTTATATTTCAACTGCTCGTGTGACTAAGGCCCTCAAGATGTTTAATGCAAAACCAATTTAGATACAACAGAATGTGCAATAAATCATTTATTACAATTCTGTCACAAATGAAAATAAGAGCTTTCTTCAACAAAACTCCTTTATACTCATCTTTATTTCTGATATTCTATTAATCCTCTTTATTAACTGAGACACATTTCCATCAAGTCCAAAGTCGTCAACATATTTCATATTCTGTTAACCACTTCATGCTGGAATGGAATTAAGGATGAATAAATGATTAAGGGAGATACTAGGTCAGGTCTGTAATTTATTATGAATGATTGTAGATACTGAAATAAGAGTAGTTTTATTGTGGAAAATTTTTTGAGCATATTAGTATTAAATAGATTCTAGTTACATCAATTTGTGCAGATGTATATTCTACCAAAAGTGTAGCTATTATTGATATTTTGTATGATATTTGCAGTAGAATAAGCTTTGCTTGATAGGTTTTAAGCTAAGTGAAAGTAAGTGACTTCACAATATGATACCGGTTAATGTCATATGAACACATAGTAATTAAACAATTTGGCAAACAAAAATATTTCTTGGAAGAACTAACTTTATACCAGATATACAAACATATGATGAACCTTGTCTATGCATGGGTATCCAGCAGAACATGGAAAGAACGCTTATAAGCATATAGTAAATAAATGTTACTTAATCTGTAGGTTGTCCTTGTGTTAGGACAGTAATTGTGATTATAATTTTTATTACTAAGCAACATGGTCAAGTACAATCACATAGTCTCCATTAAAGGGACTTAGATTATAATATAATATGCTTAATAAATACCTGAATGCATAAATAGTGGAAACAGTCATCAGTGAACGTCTGTTTAGTTTTCTCCTAAACATATATTCTAAAACCATGGTCAAATGCTAAACAAATAGAAGAAAAATGCATTTAGCGAGATAGAAATTAACAGAAATTAATCAACTGCATTGAAACAAATGTAGGCATGGTGGCTCAGTGGATTAGAGACTCTGGATTTGTTGGCTGGAGAAGGTCAGTTCTCTACACTTCAAAGATTCGAGCTCTAGCACTGTGTGACAGAGTGAGCTCCGGTCACTTGCCTAACCTTCTGCAAACCTGTTTAGGGTATTCAGCAGTTCTGACCAGTTCTGGAGAACCAGTAGAGGAAATTTTGAGTAGTTCGGACAACCGGCAAATACCACTTCTGACTGGAGAATTCATAGTATTCTTCCCCTGCCATGTCCACCAAGCCATGCCCACAGAACCAGTAATAAAAAAATTTGAATCCCACCACTGTGCCAACCTAGCACCTCAAAAGCATGTAAATACAAATAAATGATTAGGCAATACTCTGGAGTATTGTCACACCCAACCTTAATGTTCTGTAAAAATATAATAAGAAATAGTTCTGTAAAAATATTTTTTACCTTTTTTTGCCTTTATCATCTACATACCATAGATGTACTTTCATGGACCACTGAAAGGAGGAAATGCCTCACATGTTTTGCCCAAGAGTGTGATAGGCAACAGGCTTTTAAAGGACTGCCAGAAAGACGGGGGAGGGCAATGTATTTTCCAAATCACCAGAAGGCAAACAAAAAGCAATGGATGGAAACTGAACAAACAGAGAAGCAACCTAAAACTAAAGCCCATGTCACACTGCACTAATGGATGGAAAGAGGATGTAAAATGGACAGAAACACTAACCATCCATTGGTTAACGCGATTCATCCGTTCTGTACTCACTGCCTCCGTTTTTCATCCTCTCTATCCGTCCAGCATCCGTCGACTGAGGGTTCCATCCGCTCAAAAAGAGTTTGATGCTGCTCAAACTTTTGCAGCGGAAAAATGTATCCGTGTCCATTCTGCTCCGGCAACGTGCATACGGGGAACATTCAATTCTACATCCTCGTCATCCACAACGCTCGCGTATATTCGCTAGGCATTCCCTCGCATCCACGCACTCAAATCCACTCCAGCGGAAAACGGAAAGGGAGAGAACGAAACGGACGCGTGAACGGACACGCAGCGTTAGTTAGCATGGAAGGAGAAAGGATCGAAAGGGGGAAAGTTGGCGAAAGAAAGCATTTAAAAACAGAAAAAAACATTCTCAGAGGGGACTATCTCGGATATTAAGGATGTTCTGCAGGATTGCCTAGAGAGATGCAAAAGGACACCTAGTGGAAACCATATTGCCTATAAAAGGGGGAGGAACTCAAACTGGATTCTCACTTTTCAGTCCCAGCAGCCCTGCTGTGCAGTCCTCTGCAGCTTTCTCTTGGCTCTTGCTGCTTCTCACAACATCCATATTGATGTCCACCATGGATCATAAAACTCCTTTTGGTAGCCACCATCATTTGCATGCAACAGTGCGAAGCTATCTACCAGCTCTTTCAACTGTTTATCAGGAAGGAAAGGAGGGTGGCCAAGATGTGTCTGGATCCGAAGATGGGATCACGATAAGAGCAGAGTACGGACTGTACAACAAGCTGATGGTGGAGCTGAGAACGAAGATCCTCGTGCCATTCCAGAACTCAATGAGATCCTCCAGCCATATTTGATGAAGGTGGAGGCGTCTGAGACCAGGTTGACCAAGGCCACAATACACACTTCCAGCCTACCTTTGCTCGACCCTCCGTGGACTCCTGTCAAGGCTCGGCACTGACTAGTGCCACTGCTGGACAGCGCGAGTGAGATGCCTAGTGCGAGAGCGAGTGCATAATATACCAACCACTCGAGAGCCGGCAGGACTTGTGCTCCAACATTCAGCATTGTAGGCTCAGAGAGTGGTGCAGCCATCATTGAAAGAATACCTGGAGGAGCTCCTCAGTTGCCCCTCCTGAAGAAGGATGGAAGAAAGTTTGCAGAGCAGTGTGGCTAATCAGAATGGAACTTCCCACACACCGTTTGGAGCAAGAATTGGCAAGAACGTGGCCTGCAAACCTCCAGCCAAGTCACGGGGGTCCACTTTATTTCAAACTACCAAGGACTTCTTTCAGCATCATTCGCTCTTCGCCAATGGTCGATGCACGATTTCCGAGTACACCTGTCACTCTCACCACCATACATATACAGTCTCATGGGTCAGCTTCATATGCATCCTAGGAATTACTATACACGCGCGGCCAGTCTAATCACCAGTCACCTCAAGGAGGTACTGGAATGCAACTCATCATGGGCTTCCCAGATCCCATTAATAACGCTCACCAACATACTGAAGGTGGCAACGTATGTGTGCGCGTGTCGCCTGACGTCGAGTGGGCGTGGCGTCGATACGGTGACACATATACATACCACAATACCCTGTACGCGCCTCATGAAGCCCTACAGCATAACTCTCAGACTCCATCGCATAGATCACAGCGAGAGATGGGGCGAGAGCGTTACAACAGGGCCTGTCCAGGTGCAAGGCGGGTGCGTGATCCGAATGTCGCTTTGGCATCCTGCCTATCAGGTTTCCACGCGCTCCAGTACGCCCGAATGTCCTCACACCAATACACAACCTGCGCGCGTGTCACCTGAGAGTTCCGCGCAATAGCATACGTTGGAATGTACACTATACTCTTCGTAGTCGCTACCAATCATATGCCATCACCCGCTACCCAGTTTGAGCAGAACAGGGCTCGTGGACTAGGTCAACAAGGCCAATTGCGCGGACATGGAGCCTGGGGAATGGAGCAGGGGCTTTAAATATACCCTGAGTCGACACTGTCAGGACTGTGCAACGGCCCCAGTAGCTTCTCACTGATGAGGGATATGCAGCGCAACCCTCCTGCAGACACTGGTGCAACCTCCCCCAGCTGGTACAGCAGGACTTCTCTATATTTAGATTCGTATTACTGTCTGTCGCCAGCCAATAAGCCCCCTGCATATACGATTTTGCCCTCTGGCACAGAAATGTACTATGAGCAGGCGCGAATGCCCACCACCTCCGCTCCTGCAGCTGTATTGTGCTGGAGTGCAATGGACAGGATCGATAGATGCATTAATGGATGCCTCTCTCTCAGCCTGTTCTCGATCCAGACAGCGTAGTTATGAGATTGGGCATCTACTGTTGGGCTCGAGGCGCGAAAATGGAACAGTGGTCGTTAACATAAAGAGTTGTGTTATGTTGACATGTGTGGATGATTGATTACATATATTATTGATAGTAAAGGGCCATTAGGTGTGGCACCTGGAGGGTGGACCACTATGTCCCACTATGTTTGCACTGGAGGTTTTATTCTATCCCACAGCTATACCCATTCCAAAGGTATCCTGCCCCATCCCACAGGTTATCCCTTGCCACTCCACAGCGTGAGTGGAGCGCGAGTCCCCACAGCTATCTACCAATCCCACATGGTATCCCTGACCCATCCTCACTCGCTTTCCATTACTCCATCCCACAAGCATTGCCAAAGGCCTGTAAACCAATTTCTAAAAAGTTTCCAACCAAGACTTTATTAATAAAATTAAATGAACCAAGGTGTGCCGTGAAGGCACAAGATACATCTTTATTAATAAACAAAACATGTAAAGACGCCAAGCATGAGCGCGCGAGAGAGAGTGTCCCAAGCTAAAGACTAACTAGTCAACGAGGTAGCGCACCCACATAACTCTGGCGCATCTTCTTGGTCACTCAGAGCGAGTCATGCCGCAGTTCCTCTAGTCGTGAAGGGGTCCAGAGCTGCACTAGTGGACTAGGTGGGCTATGCTGCTGGAGTGCTGGTCTGGGCACACTGGGGCGCCACTGGAGGGTGCTCTGGCCCGCGAAGCGACGACAAATAGGGACGAGTGTGTGTTGAGAATCTCTTCAGACAGCTGTGACTCAGCACTCCCCATGACTGTTGGAGCAGCCCCTTCTGCCATGTACTCATGGAGTGTTCAGGCCGCAATACCGATGACAGGATGTTACTTGAGGCCGGCTTGGCGTGGTGCCTGGGCGGTGGCGAGAAGGAGCAAGCTGTAGTGGGGCTCTCTTCGTCTGCAAGACTGCAGTGGATTGGACTGGTCCGGTTGGATATGTGCGCTATCGTCGACTAGGTTGCAGCTGTGTCCACAGGACGCGTACGCGAACGACGCGTTCCTTAAACCTGACGGTAGGATCTATCTTTGTTCGGCAGTCGGTGGAGGTGGACAGGGAGGTACCCCTAGCGCATGGCTGTCACGTAATGCGCCGGGAACCTGGTTACGGTCAATCGAGTTGCTCGGCACAGTCCGCAGTTTGGGTGTCACAAGATGTACAACCTTGTGCCTGGACTGGATCAGGGTGACCTGCTGCCTGCTGACTCCTGCCGTCGAGCCATAGCCTGGTGGGAGAGCTGAGCCTGTGCGAAAAAGCTTGAGGGCAGTGACATCACCTGGGTGGTAGGCAGGAACAGGGCCATGGACTGGCTGGTGGCGCAGCAGGTTCATCTTGGGCTTGAGAGTGTTGGCTGAAGAACAGATCGGTGATACTATCTTCACCAATCCTGGTACTGTGTTTCCGACATGTTTCATGAGGGTTACGTTGACGTAGGTGACGGAAGGGCTTATCGTGTTGGAGGATTGGGGCGTCCAGTGCTTACCAAACCTGGATGAGACGATATCTACGCTCTCTCCTTGCTGGTGGCTCTTACTCTCCCAGCAGACATTGTGGTTCTCCCTGCCCGGTTTCTGTCTCTCTGCCTTTCTGTGGAGGTGGAATGCTGGGGGTGGATGCAGGTTGGGCTGTGCGTGGCAAGTGCCATTCTCCTTTCTCCCACCTGCGTCAGGGGGTCTCTCCACGCGCATCCGCGGGTGTAGTTACAGCCATTGCTCAGGCGCGTCTCCACTCGGGTGCATTGCTCCACAGAAACCTGGCCTGGACACGAGGATGCGGACTCTTGGCCAAGAGGACTGGCCTTTCAAGCAGATGCGCTATGAGAGAGAGGTTGGTGAGAGGGGCTCGCCTCGGTGGCGGAATCTCACCTCTCAAGAAGCTGCACTTGCCATTCACGTAGGGTCTCCCGGTCCGTCAGCTTGCTGAACGCGGCCTTGGCCAGATTTGCTTGCAGTGCAGGCCCTTCCATACCAGGTGTGATAGTGCTTCCACCAGCCCAGGAGCACCCCCAAGTGTTAGCCAGGGCTCTCTGCCTTATCTCCTCCAAGCAGCCTGCTTCCTCTTTGTTGCTCTCGAATAGCCTGTGTCGCGCTGTGCGCGCCAAAGATATCATTCTCCCTCACGCCACTCCAGCAATCACTCCCGCGCTCCTTCAATTGTTCGCTCTTCTATAGTGTATTGCCTTTCCTTCTCCCGTTACCAGTGCCATGCCCTCTCCTCCCTTGGCAGGGCCAGTATGGGCCCCATCAGAAGAGGCTTCAAGGGTTGTTAGGGGCTGCTCCTCCATAACCTAGCAGCCAGCAAGCAGCAGCGAAACACACATAGCCAGCCAAAAGCGCAGACCAGCTCAGACCAGAGCAGGACCAGGCAGGCCCAAGCAGGACCCAAGGCCCAAAAAGGGGGGGAACCAGGAGCACCAGCCAGACCAGAGCACCAGCAGGACCAGAGGCAGTGCCAAGCAGAAGTAAGCACCAGCCAGAAGCACCGCACCTCGAGAGAGTCAGTGCCAGCAGTTGGGAGTAATCACCAGCAGAAAGCACCAGCACACGAGGCTCACAGGCTCCAGAGTCGAAGCACCAGGCAGAAAGGCCAAACCAAGCAAAAAAACCCTTTGGGGGAGGCAGGGCCACAGAGTAAAACAAGCAGAAGCACCATCACCAGAAGCGCATCAGCAGGATAAGCACCAGCAAAGCACCACCACCAGAAAGGCAGGCACAGCAAGAAGCACCACCTCCAGAAGCGCACATCTATAGCAGAAGCGCCCAGCACGCAGAGCGCAGCGCCGGCTGTAGAAGCCCCAGCAAGAAGCAGTGACGTCAGCGGCCCAGGGTGGGCAGGTGGCCCCCTGGTCAGGTCCCTTCCTCTTAGCCACGGGCTTGGCAAGCAGTACAGAGGCTATCCATTCTTTCCCCATGGCTTGTTTGGTTAGCTGGCTGGCTGGCTGGGAAAGCTGTAGGTCTTGGAAGCAGGTCTCTTCTTCTGATGGTTTGAGCCTGCGCGAGGTGGCTCCCTTTAATCCACGGGGCTGATGCAACAAGCATCCTCCCTGCATGTGCAAGTGGAATGCTACGGCAATCGCTAATGGCACCACTAAGGCTTCTCTCTGCATCCGCTTCTCCGCTCAGATCCAGCTCTGCATCCACTCATTTCCGCTTTCGCGTCCCTTGGCTAGTAGCTGTGCTCCTTCCGGAGAGGCCTTGCCGATGTGCCGATCCCGCTATCATCCGCATTCCATCCGCCTAGGCTTCCGTGAGCATCCGCTTTCCATCTGCCCGTACATTCCTCCCCCGTCCTTCCTTTTCCGTGTTAGTCTGCTCTGGTTATGCAGAATTCAGACGGGGCACTTTGTGAGAACGGAGATAACAACCGGTAGGAACATTCTGCTCGTCACCTGGTTCTTTTTACAATTACCTTTTGCATCCGTCGCGCGAAGGCCTTACAATGAAGGGCTTAGGAGAAATTCCTCACAGTGGAGAACAATGTAAACCATATGGTCCTACATTGTTCTACAGAAGTTTTATGGTGCTTCCCAATCCTCGGAATATTCTTTTAAGAAAGACTTGGACAGCCATTTCTCTGAAATCGGTATGCGGTTTTCTTCCCCCCCCAAAGTCGCACCTTCTCAAGTCTTATTCTAAAAACTTTCTCAGGACCTGCTACTCAGAGTTTGGCTCCTCAGTTTACCCTGCCAAACAGGGTTGGACTAGAAGACCTCCAAAGTCCCTTTCAACTCTGTTAAACAAACATGTCGAATTTATGCTTCTTGGACATTGATGCATGTATTGTGAACCTGAAAAAATACCCTGAGGCAAAGAAAGGCAATAAAAATCACTCTGGATGTAGGAGGACAGTATAAAATTATTAATATATGACTTAAATACATGAACAATTAAAAATCAAATAGCACTAGTGTTTTTCTTCTCTCTCTCTCTCTCTTCCTTTCCTATTATCTCTTTTCTTTTTTTCATTCTTTTTTCTTCCTATTTCTCTCTCCTCTCATTTCCTCTTCCCCTTCCTCTTTCATTCTTTCTTTCGTTCTTTTTTCCTCTCCTCTTTCTACACACCACCACACAACACACACACACGCACGCACACACTCTCTAGGTTGTCAATCGGGCTCCATTCCAAAATATAGACTCTTAAATTAGAGAAAAGTTATCTTTACTGAAATTGAAATGGTTAGCAAACCAAAGAATTTCTGAATCTGAGAGATTCAGGAGTGCAAATCACATATACAAAGTGATAGGAAGTTTCCCACGGCCAATTAGTTCAGACGAGATTCACAATTAGAAATTTTGGAATTATGAACAATCATGTGGGCATTTTTCAGGTGCTCGATGAAGGGCCTCTGT
Source organism: Laticauda laticaudata (assembly GCA_004320025.1). NCBI lineage: Eukaryota > Metazoa > Chordata > Lepidosauria > Squamata > Elapidae > Laticauda > Laticauda laticaudata. Next base: position 8,239 of record BHFT01008033.1, on the reverse strand, counting down.
CGTTGACCTTGGGATATATTGATAACGGGTTGCAGTTGCGCAGAGAACAAGAAACGCTAAGCGAGAAATAGAAACCTAAACTCTAGATGTATGCTACCCTCCCCATTTAACACAACAGAAAAATGTAACATCTCGCAGGCAACAACTTCCCAGCATTCAGTCCCCTCCTCCCGCCCCCATTTATTATGACAGCCGAAAGATCAAAACAATAATAGAGATCTTTGAAGGCTTGACATTTTGCCCTCTAGAAAAAAGAAAACCAATCAGTCCTAGAAAGCAGAGAGGAGAAAAATCATAAAGACTATACATTAATCATTAGACAATATTACAAATAAATGTACTCTAGGCTTATCAGAGTACTTAGATACAAAATGCTTTCACCAACTTAAGGCTTTTAACATCGGTTTTCTCGTTCAACCCATTCGGCTTTAGTGGAAGACTGGGAAATGTTTCCAGGCTACAAAGATACTGGCAGACGACACCTTCTATTTGCGAGAGCCCAATATTTCTTTAACTTCAAAATTGTTTCACCTTCATATCCAGTATTGGTATGGAGATCACCGCACTTGGACGGGCTTAAATCACGAAGTATGGTTCACGGTTTTAACAAAACTAACATAGAAAACCGGGTGACGTCGGAAGAGTCTTCGGCAAGTTCAGCTGGGACTGTTACAGGGTTTATAACCACTTCAATCGTGCAAGGACCACATGATTTTAGGACCAAGCTTCTTTGATTTTTAGTGGTTTGCAGGTTATGATGGTAGACAGAAAACTTGTCGGCCTTACGACTTTATTACAATTTCTGTTGAGATTCTTTTCTTGTCTAGCAATATTCTATATGAGCTTAATGGGCCTCGATCCTAATGCTTTACGTGTTCACTTGGCCGCATTAAAGTTGGAGTTTGAGGTTATCCATTCATCAACGAATGGATGTTAGGCTCTTCATAGGAATTCACGGTGTAGCGGGGTAAAAAATCTGATTCCCGAAGCTACTCTTAAATGGAAGTAAACCCGTGCACGGAGTTCGCTTATATGCACTTCAGCAAATGGCAGTAGTCGGCACCAGATTATCTTGTTGATAATGTGTAATTATACCAATATCTAAGATATTGCTCTAACACCACGCTTAGTCCTCTCACAAGCCCCATTGGTTCTGTAGGCGTAGGTGAGCAGAGCTTAAGCCCTTGGGGCGGCAGCCTATTCAACTTCAAGAACTCTTGTCAAAAATTTGACGGAAAATTGGACCCCTCTGTTCAGAGTGTTATTGCGTTCCGGAAATGCTAAATTGTACACCATATAGATATGTGAAATAACAGTTTAGCCAACGGTCTTTGCAGATGGAATCTTGAAAGGGTATGCAATGCTACTTGTTTGGAAACAAATCGGATTACTGTCCAAATAACCGTGTTTTCCACTACTTTCGGGTAATTCTACTATAAAGTCCATAAAGAGATTTCCTTCCAGGGGGCTGTTGGCTAGCCTACACATTTTGTAAACAACCCACTTGCGCCTTATACCAGGAGGTCTCTTTGCGAAGCATCAAATTGCGACCAGTAGCTAACATAAGCTTCAATTGTCCTTCTTTAAAGTTAGGCCACCAGAATTGCCGCTTAACCAGGTTAAGGTTTCACCAATCCAATGGACCAGCTGCTTTAGAATCATGAGCTTGTTGTACGTATTTTTGCCCCCAGACTTGGGAGGCACATAAAAAGTTGGTCCCCACCCCAAGCCAACACCTCTAGTGATATAGTCATTCAATGACCAGGAACAACATCATCAAGTTTATATGGGCTTCTTTTAAGTGCTGCGGTTAATCTATTTGGAAAAAATCCACTCTCTGTTTCTTTCTTTTCGGGCTCTTGGTGAATCACTAGGAGCAGCCTCGATCGTTTGGTTGAAACAACTTGGCGTTATGCACTTCATTTGGTGAAATGACTATTATATTGGGGTAGTCTAGAGTAGTCTATATAGTCAGTCTATTATTGCATCGCGCCGATGAAAGTGTCTTCCCCCTGGATGATTGTATTGCAGTGAGAAATTGCAATCGCTTGAATACTGCCAGCGGACTTGTTTAGGGACAGCTCCGCGACGTTTTTTAAAGCTCCTAATTCTTTGATCCATTCCCATACCTCAAACGGATGTTCTTTGCTCTTCATGGAAATGCCGCAAGTCAGTAAAGGACTTCAGACGAATGCACAAAAGCTTCTTTTTCCCAAATGGCCCACCTTCTCTCCGTATTCAAGATATTTACGAGACGTATGAGCACAAGGCTGTAAGGCCCCCTCTTCTCGTTTGATTTGAAAGAACAGTTCCAACAGCCAACATGGAGCCTCCACATTGGAGCGCTCCATGTCTGGGTGCTTTCGCCTGGTTGTCTCCGCAGACAACAGTCGTCTTTAGGCTTTCAAAAGCCTGGGCTTGCAGGTCGCAGGCCACCGTACTCCAATGTCTATAGCTACTGGCCTGGCCTTCACCTCACTTAGTTTTCTAAAACGTTGTGTATGCGGCATTGTATCTTAGCAAAAAGGCCCGGAGATAAATTGCCGGGTAAAAATTTGCAGAAATCCCAAGAAGCTCTGAAGTTGTTTTCTGGTAATGTGGGAGGCCCATTTCAATATGGCACGCACCTTCTCTCTGGATTCCATTTCCTATTGCACTCAGATGAAATGCGATTATCCAAAATGAGTCAGATTTTCTCTTGATGGAATTCACACTTGAGATAGTTTAGCATACATTAAGCGGCACACATTTCGAGACCGACCGCACCAGTTTCACATGTTCATCGAGTTTTCACATGTTATTAGTAAGGATGTCATCAGATAAACGAACCCCCCTGTATAATTTCATGTAACACCTGCACTTGATCAATGTGCGGATTGAATTACAGCTGGGGCCCTCTGTTCAACAAAGGTAAGAACGTTAAATTTGGAAAACAAATGCCCATTCGGGCAGTTAACAAGCGGCTTCGCACTTCATCCCTGTCCTTAATTTCGAAATTCGCTAGTAGTGCTTCGTCTAAATCCACTTTGGTGAAGAAATCTTCCCCGCTGGCTAGCGGTGATGGCCCAGCAATGTCCTTCGATCAAGCGGAGGAGTACAATTTTCACGGAAATTGGCCTTCAAATTTCTTGTAATCCACCACAATTCGTTTTGGGAACCATATCTTTCTTTCATCTGATACAACACTGGGGCCATCTACCCTGTTGGGTCTAGCAGTTGAGACTATGAAACCACGTTTCGCTTCAGATTTTTATCTATAACAATCTTTAGTCTCCTCTATTCCTTGTGCTCGGACTTTAGATTATAGGTACAACTTTTCGGATTTCGGGAGCACTTCACCCCAGTGCAAAATTTCATAGCACTGTCTGTTGTAATGGGTGAGCGGGCGCGAGTTCATACCAGGGCCTTCTCACTGAAACATTACCTTTACAATTACCCAATACTCTTTTTGGGAATTTTCTCCTCCCCCTCATCGGGTCGGTGGTACCTGTGGGAAGCTATTTTCAATCCAAGATATCTGAAGCTTCGGACTGAGATCTTCCTTGCTTCTTCCGGTCCGCAGTACGTATGCTCCTCTCTTCAAACCCCTCTCTTTCTCTCAGTAAACCTGGGTCCTCATTTCCGAGCCAGGGCAATCTCTTCCGAATTGCTCCATCCCAGGGGACCACTATAAAAAATGCAGAATCTCATCATTCCCATGATAATTTCTTATTAGTTCATATAAAAGCAGGCAACCCCTCAGCCTACTGACCATCTAATTGGCCAACAATGTATAATGGGCCATCTTTAAAGGTTTAGTTTTAAGCCCACTTTCTGCCATAACTCTACTCTCCGTGTATATGATTATACACCCTCTCTAATAAACTACATTTTCCCCTACCCAATTGGGTATCCTCAGCTACCTTTTTTAATGGTACTAGGGGCGCCTCGCTTGACTTACAGGAAGTCATCTTCCTAGGTCAATAATCCGCGCCACTTCAGGACGGTAACTTCGGCCGGTTTCCTCGATTCCTTTTCCCGTTGGGCAGGGGCGACTTCTGCCTGTCTCTTTTCGGATCTTTAGTTGCCGCTCGTGATGGGCTTTCATGGGAATTTGTTTCATGTTTCTTCCCTTCTTTTTGGTCGCTTCCCCTTTGGCTTCCAGCTCGTACTCCTCTCCACATCAGCCGGTGAACCTTCCTGTCCCGCATCGGAAAGCACTGAGGGTTTGGGTGCTTGCCCGCCACATCCGTCCCCTCTGAGGTTTGGGACCTCTTGAGGACGTGGTTGGAGGAAAGGCTTGCTTCCACCTCCATATACTCCCCTCCCCCTCTCCGTCTGACTAGAATTCCATTCATTCTACATCGAGTAACCACATCTGCAAGTCATTTGGGTCCTTATTTTTCTCTCCATATGCTCATATGCAGTCTCTTAGCATCTTCATTTAATCCTATCTTTAACGCTTCTATCAGGCTTCCTGCGGCATAAACCTTGGATATGACCTACTCTAACTCGCTCGATAGAGCATTCATATAGAGAGATATATATACACAATCCAATAGCTCCTCCCCCCGCCTGTATGTATGACTGATACTTCCTGATCCGGCCCTTGTGCACTCCCTTCTCCCGCGCTGTGTGCCGCGGTCTCCTTTGCTCTCCAATATCCTATCCCTCACTCGCACAGGTCGTTTATAATTGACTTCAATCAAGCTGAGAGTGTGATAGATCTTGTTATCGCGAAGCCGTCACATATACACCGCTCCTACGCTGCACGCGGATGCAGCATTCCCTCCAGGAGAGGTAATTTGCCCTCGGCCCGGGTGAGAATACCACATCTTTCGGAGCTACTCTCGCGGTCTGGCTTCTGAAGAAGAAAAGAAAGAAGAGAATACTCTAAGCTCCCTTTCTCCATTGCTGTACAGAGCTCCATACATCCTGGCTAGGACAGATAATCCCCATAGGCTTCTTTGGACGCATATATACACACACACATATATCATGTCTTGTAACTCACTTCTCCGAGGCAGCCTTAGGCAGCTTCTCCGTCGCTCGTGCTCTCGGTTAGAAGTCCCTTCGACTGTGAGACTACCCTCGCGACTCATTAGCTTTACACTTCACCTGGCTTGGTTTATGGGAGAAAGGGCTGCTCTGCCTTCTTCTGTCTGGCCGCTACTTTCCCCATCCCCTTCCACCTTTGTGCAGCTGGAGTTGTTCAAAAGGCTTCCATTAAAGATCTCCTAGCTTTGATCCAGTGAGAAGTTCTCTCTTTTCCCTCTCTGCCATGGCTCCTCTTATTTCCACGCCGGTGGATTAGTTGTGATCCCGGGGAAGGAGAAAAATAGAAACCTAACTCTGATTGTATTGTTCCCCCCCCCATTTACACAACAGAAAAAGATGTAACACCTCCAAGCACACTTCCCAGACTCATTCTCCCCCCCCCATTTCTTATGACAGCCGAAAGATGCAAAGCAATAGTAGAAGATCTTGAAGGCTGACACCTGGTCTGGAACAAAGTGATTCAGCAAACTCCAGAGCAGCGGGCAGTGGGAGAACGAGGAAAGTTTGCAGAGGTGCTCGGCAGGTGGCTGGCAGCAGGGATACAGGAAGCAGCCCTGGGAGTTCCCTCCCTGCCTTTTGAGGCACTGCTGCCATCGTTTGCTCTGCCATCCACACTCACACCCAAAACACTTTGCCCTTAGCAATAAACACTGCATCCTCCATGCACCCCTTTCAGCTCCCCAGGCCCCTAACACTCATCCTGCAGCTGTGCCTCTCTGCTCGTCCCTCACTTTGCCCCAACAGACAGCCATGGTGCATGCCTCTCCTGGCCCTGCTCCCTTGCACATGGGGCAGCTGTACCAGCTATGACCAGCAGCAGACCACCATCTTCTCTGCCTCCCTTGAAGCCCTTGCCCTGAACTGCCCCACACCTTTGTCACTCATTGGGGAGGAACCAGAGCATGAAGCCTTCACCCGCATCACCCCTACAACCTCGCACTCTATCACCAATCAACTGCCCCCCTGGGAATGTCTCAATTTCCTGCAATTCACATCTAGAAAAACCTGTGTTCTTTTCCTCATGCTATCCAGCCGCAAAGCCCCCCACCAGAACCCAGTCTCCAAATCCTGGGAGGAAGTTGGCAGGGCTACTGAATCTCTTGGAGGAGGCTCTTTCAGGGATGGGGCTGCTCTGGAAAAAGGATAGCAGCTTCATTTCCCTGGATGATGATTTTGGAAGGAAAGGATTTAGGAGACACCCACCTCCTCTGACTTGGGGAGACAGGAAGGGACCCTCAGAGGGGGCGGAGTCCCACAAGTCTCCTGGCCCCATCCTGTTCCTGGCCTTCCAAGCAATGGGGAGTGGCTTCCTCTTCATCCGGACTCTCGCGGCCTCCAGGCACTGGAGGATCATCTGGATTGCCTTGCCTGCCTGACCAGTTCTGCCAGCTCTCTCAGGTCTCCCTACCATGTGGTGGACCTGTGGTGCAACAAGTGGTAGTGGCAGTGGCAGTGCAAGAGGCCTGCTCGCCCAGGTGGGGAGGAAAGTCCCATCCTTCCTGTTCTGGTTTTCCTTCCTCCATGCCTGGGCAAACAAGCTTCTTGCACCTCCATCGCTACTTGTTGTGCTGCAGCCGCCATGTGGTAGGGAGACCTGGGAGAGTGCCACGTGGCAGCTTAGTCAGCCAGCCGAGCCTGGGAACAGTGTAGGAGGCCAGGCAAGGTCCTGGGAACGGTGAGGGAAGCTAGGCAAGGTCCCGAGAATGGCAAGGGATATTGGGGAAGGTCCGGGGAGGCTGGGTAAGGTCCTTAGAATGGCAAGGGAGGCCTGGTAAGTATCTGGGAATGGCAAGGGAGGCTGGGCAATGTCCCGAGAATGGTGAGGGAGGTTGGGCAAGGTCCTGAGGATGATAAGGTCCTGGGAATGGCAAGGATGGCCCAGCAAGGTCCTGAGAATGGTGAGGGAGACCCGGCAAGGTCCTAGGAATGGCAAGGGAGGCCAGGCATGGTTGTGGGAATGGCGGTGGAGGCCAGGCAAGGTCCCAGGAATGGCAAGGGAGGCCAGGCAAGGTCCCGGAAATGGTGAGGGAGTTCAGGCAAAGTCCTGGGAATGGTGAAGGAGGCCCAGTAAGGTGCCAAGAATGGCAAAGGAGGCCAGGCAAAGTCCCAGGAACAGTGAGGGAGACCCAGTAAGGTCCCAGGAATGGCGGGGGAGGCCAGGCAAGGTCCTGGGAATAGTGAGAGAGGCTAAGCAAGGTCCTGGGAATGGTGAGAGAGGACCAGCAAGTTCCCGAGAATGGCAAGGGAGGCTAGGCAAGGTTTCAGGAATGGTGTGGGGGGCTAGCATGACTCGCAGGCTTATCTGTGAGCAGTCAGATCAGGGCTGCTCATTTGGAGGGCAGGCACCATGTGGGAAGGCAGGTTAAAGGCAAGCCACAAGGACCCAATGTGCTGCACAGGAGGTGATGAGTGACTGGGCGAGGTGAGCATCAGGCAAGTGGGGTGAGAGTCATGTGGGCAGGGTGAGTCAAGGGTCAGGGGCATGGCCAGCCAGAAGTTACTACCGATTCAGTGACCCATGCCAAATCCTTGTTACCGATTCACTTGAACTGGTACCAACTGGCTGAATACCACCATTCAACACCATATGTTAAATAAATATAAATAAATGGGGGAAAAACCCTCAGGGTGGGCATTTTGCAGTAGCTTTCATAACCAAACCAAATCCTGTCTCTTACATTTTTACAATGCTATGCAGAATAAATACAAAGACCCCTCACTCCCGGACATGAACATAAACTGTTTCAACTCTTTCCCCCAAAACAACGCTATAGAGCACTGCACACCAGAACTAGACACAAAGACAATTTTTTCTCCCAAAAGCCATCACTCTGCTGAACAAATAATTCCATCTACACTGTTCAATGATTACAAAGTCTGCACTACTATTACTATTAATCTTCTCATCCTCCTTATCACCCATCCCCTCCTACTAGTATGACTGTAACTTTGTCCCTTGTATCCTTACGATTTATACTGACTGCTTCCTAGTATGATTTGATTGCTTATTGTACCTTATGACTATTATTAAGTGTTATAGCTTGTGATTCTTGACTCTTGATGAATGTATCTTTTCTTTTATTTATTCTGAGAATATTTGCACCAAGGCAAATTCATTGTGTGTCCATTAAGGCCCTGTCACACTGCCCAACGGATGCAAAATGGACACAACGGATGAGCAAAATGTTCCATCCGTTGTTAT
>BHFT01008031.1:0-17656 GCA_004320025.1 Laticauda laticaudata | reverse complement strand
AAGTTTGTTGCTTTTAAGAGAAAGAGGCACATAGATAGTCTTGCACTGGCAATTTGAACAGTTTATATTTTTACTATATAGACTCAGATTTGTATTGAGCATTCGCTCCTGGCTTCAATATACTTCTGCTTCTATCACAGGAAATAAAATTACTTCCAATCTTCATAATACTTCCCTCCATATTGAAAGTCCAAAGTTACTGTCCTTTTAAAGAGGGATCTGGATTAGCAATTTGGTGAAGAGGGGAGAGGGAAGGAGGGATGGCAGGGAAGCAGTCTGCTTCACACCTTGGCTATAAATGTATGAAGACCAATTCACAGCTCCCGATGCTCACCGCCCTGCAAGGATGGGATGAATCTCACCATCTCACTGCCCTGCAAGGATGATCATAGAGCCCCCAGTACTGGCGAGCCCCACCGCCTTACCTTCTAGTAAGTGTGGATCGAGTCACAGAATATTAAGCGCTTTTGAATAGAGCACTTTTGAATTTAGTGCTTACCAAGGAATGAGTTCTTTTCTGGCATGCTGGTCAAGGATGGGAGGAATCAGAGATCTCGGAGTACTTTTGAATTGAGCGTTTGCTGAGGAATGGAGCTCTTTTCTGATTTGCTGGCAAGTCTCGAGCATTAGGCTTTCCATCTTGCCAGCTGGACCTGCAGGGATTTTGCTTTAAAGCCTCAGCTGTAATTTTAGGGACCTTCCTGCCATGCCAGGGTTTAAACAATGAGCCACTTTCTGCTCCCACAATGTCCCTGGGATCTGATCTTGGGTTGACAGAGCTTCCTGATCAAGGATCTGCTTTATGTTTTCCCCATGACTGGGGAGAGAGGATTCTATAAAAACTGTTTACCACTGTCTCCTAGGAGATGGATGGATGGATGGATGGATGGATATAAAGGAAACATAACAATATAATACAGGAAGACAATGATGTTATGATGTCATATAGAGTACAATATGTTGATATCATATTCAAAAACAAGACACGTGAATTACTGCTTTCCATGCAAAGGATATTTATGCAAAGGGAAGAATGCTCATCTTTCCTCCTCACTTCCTCAGATCCCTTTTGATTCCACAAGTCACTGGCACTCATATGAATGTGGAAAAGGATAAAAGAAGTGGGGATTCAATGTGTAAAATAATTAGTGGGTTGTTGTAGGTGGCAAGAGGCTGTTAATATGGTGGATGACATAAATTATCAGCCCTTCAACGTAGGCCATGCTGGGCCAAGAAACGGACACCACAGGGATTCCATGCTGTTTCAATGCTATGGGATATATTAACACATCATCTTGGCTAGGCATCTTGAAAGCCTAGCCAAAACTTTCACTGCCCATTTCCTGGTACACTTTGTCATGCTTTCCACTTTCCCAGAAGCTGAGTCACCATTTCATCTCTCCTATCTCCTTCTCAAGCCAGAGCTGAATTCCTCTGCAGTCATTGACATAAATACATAAATACTTTAAAGAAAACAACATAGAGGAAAAGGGATAAGTGCATCATCAGCCCTTCATGGTACCCCTGACAAGAGCTTCCAAGAGTTATTTCAAAGTTGCTGCATAGGGAAGCCATTAATGTAACTGCAGATTGTATGCAGTTTGACTCTGATTCAGTGTAACAGTTGCACATCATCTGGATCACTTTACATTGGAGTGAATGAATCTTAGATGTCAATTTAAGTGAAGACACAGTTCCACTTTAAGCATTTTGAGCATATGCTCAGACTTCTCTGATCTTCCTCTGCTAATGGAAGAAGTCTGCAAATAGGAACCCACCCAATCCTACAGCATTTCACTGCCTTCAATTGAACATAGTCACTGTTTCCTAGTAGACTTCCTCTTCTCAACACATGTCCCCATGTCCCTTCCATGTCTTCTTTTCCAGAATGCCTGAAAAGAACTACTCTTTGTCCTTATTCAATATCCTTATTGCCTTCATAGAGTTTTTTTCCCTCTTCTTAACATTCTAGTAACATGGAATCTCTTGCTCCTTTACATTTACAGCATTTTCAAAACATCAGTTAAATTGTTCCTGACAGTGTTCCACATTCTGTAGCAGTGTGGTCCAAAGCTCCCTGATATGGTGCTCTTCAGACAAGCTATAACTCAAGTCTTCAAATTTCGAATCAAAATGAAAATTGCTAGGAGCTGACGTTCAATATGTCTGAAAGGCACCAGTTATGAAATGCTAACCTAGTTAATAATCTCTACCACAATATTTTGCAGCACCATCCTGTGAGAACTGAAAGAAGAGTATTTGACCTTGCTCTCTGGTGCAACCTGCTCTTTCTCTGAAATAGCCATTTTAATTTGCTAGCAAAAGGGAAAAGAGAATTCCTCTTTTCAGCCTGCCACCCTCACTCATATCTCCCATCTCCCTACAGACTAGGCAGGCTATCCTGTTCTGGCTTAGCAAGCTACAAGATTTCTTTGCTTTTATCCTTCTGAACTAAACAAATCATAGTTTTGTTAATGTTAAACACCATGACCTCCATATTTTTCCTTTGTTCAATGGGATGTCATGAGAGAAACACGAGATATATTTTAGGATAATAAGAGTTGCTTCAAGAATGGAAGGATAGGCCTCAATTCTATTCTAACTCAATGGGTTGAATTTGTTCAGCCACTTATCTTCAGTGTTAGGATACTGAGTCTCCCTATACAAAATACACTGAGACTATTCTTTACAGATCTCTGTAACAGCATATTTGATGATTGTGACTATAGGAGCAAAATTGTTTTTAACCATGTTGTTTTTTGGGAAAGCACTGTGAAGTCAAATGTAATTGGTCTTCTTTTCCCCATACTCCTCCAGAAATGCTACCAGAGAAGAATTAGTCTTTCAAATCATTCCAACTTCAAATTGTATCAGCATATAATATTATTCCTTCTGGCTTAAATTACAAAGCTCACTAAATTTGGTTGGAAGTATGTGGCTATTTACTTTGGAGTCCTCTCCAAATCATTTCTGAAATATCCTGTAGAGAAAAACTACTTCCTGCTGCATTATGGTAGAAGCTGCTAAACACAATATAACTGTCAGTCAGCAGATATTTATGCCTCAAAAATGGAAGATACAAATATTTTTGTATATCTTTCACATGGAGAACTTCCCAGTAGCTTCCATTTACCTATCAGCTACAGAAGCTAAACTATTTTCTCTTTCATTTGCTGTGGGAAAGCATGCAATCTTCAAAAGGGTGGACTTCAAAGCAAATCTTTTTTGTTGCACTGCTTCTTTGTGGCATGAAATATTTGGACACTTTGATTTCCTGCACAGTACCATAAATCATTTTTTTTCATGTGCTTAGTAATGGCTCCACTCTTACCTATAAGTTGCTAACCCTCGGTATGATTGGCCAGAATGAAGCATGGATCTGACATTTCAGAATTGCTTAAAACAGAAGTGCATAAATGAGGAAACACATATATTTATGCCTTTTCACTTCAAAGTATCAACTGACAGAGCAGAATAACACAACCTGCTAAAGAATTACAAGGAGAATATACAGAGCATACTAATGTGTAAAAAAAAGCCCTACGACTTGTTTCACTGGACTCTGAAGGTCTGGCTTATAAATACAGCAGAATAAACTGGAAGATACATCAGATGACATAGCAAATCATACAACAGGTGAGAAACAGCATTTTTTAGACTTTCCTATAGGAAAAAAAGAAAGGAAGGAAGAAAATGTTTCCCTCTTAAAAAGTGGCCCATTCAGAAGAAGAGTTTAAGCCCAGCCTTTTTTTTAAATAGTGCGAGTTTCTGGCCTCTCACATGTAAGTCACCATTTAAATTGGCAATTCATCATCTGAAACTGAAGCTGCATTATCTATTTACCATCACAAGATCTGGCTGCCTCATTAGGATTTAATCAACATTTGGTTGTACCTATTAGATGATCTTGCAAATGGTGAGATAATCAGAAAGCACATTTTTATGAGATAATCAGAAAGCACATTTTAATGTGAATGGTGGGTATTTCAACCACATAATTATATAAAAGAGAAGATTGTATCCAACTTGTCCTAACCAAAGCTGAAACTTGATCATAAGCTAAAAGGTTATTTTGAAGGACTTTGATTTCGGGCCAACTACAATTACTTACATTTTTGGAGTGTTCTCTTGGAACTATTCATGGTACAACAATGACAAGTATTGCTTGCTGGCGATTACTACAGGAAAATATGACCTCTATTTCTGAAGGAGAACATTGTGTTGCTGTTTCTTTAATCAACTTCCTTCCCACTGTCTCTATACTTTTTTAAAGCATCAGTGCTTAGACAAAGAAAACTCAAATATCCTTTTATTTGCTTTTCATTTTCTTTGTCCTAAAATGAACATTTTATCACAGCTATCCTCATAATAATCTTCTAAAATATTATTAGTCCATAATAGGTAGGAGATCTAGTAATGCCTTCCAGATATTTTGGCCATCAGTTTCCATCTTTAGCTGCAAAGCCAATGATGCGTGTGTGTGTAGTAAACCTTAAGCCGGTTATACATGTACATATATATGTATATACATACATAATACATACCAATAGCCATGAGCATTGCAGATGAACTCTGCCAACTGCCAGCAGTTCGATCCTCACTGGCTCAAGGTTGACTCAGTCTTCTGAGGTCAGTAAAATGAGGACCCAGATTGTTGGGAACAATATGCTGACTCTGTAAACTGCTTAGAGAGGGCTGTAAAAACACTATGGAGTGGTATATAAATCTAAGTCTCATTGCTAACTGAGGAAGCATCTCACTAAAATGGAATTGCCCTGCCCCACTCACTCTGTCAGTCAAGGAACTTCAGATGGTGGGGTCCAGGAGGAGAGCTTTTCCTGCCATGGTTTTGGAACATCTTGCCACTAGAAATGAAATCTATCCCCACTCTCCTGAAAGGCCCTCAAAACCTGGCTTTGCTGATTGGCTTGAGGCCCCAGTGGGATCATTCTACACTGGAGGTGGCTAATGGATTAAGAAAGAAGGTTGTATTTCCATACTACTTGTGTACCAGTTTATCTAATTCCTTTTAATTTTAATATTTGTAACACTTTTAATGTTTCTCTATTCCTGCTTTTTGGTAAAAACTGGTTAAAAAGAATTACAAATGTCTGCATTATGTATCGCAGGATACAAGAATTTAGAGCTTAATGATGACCCTCAAGTTATATTCTGAGCTGGGAACGAGGTATGATTATGCTTTAAAATTAAGAAAATTGGTTTTCAATCTAAAAGCTTTTTCTGTGGACTTAGGTAGTTCTTACAAGAAGCCAATTTACTCTTGGATCACTTTTGTCTATTATACATTATGGAGCAAGTTCAAAAAGAAGGGTTGCCCACTCTACACAGGACTTGCCAATCATATTAATGTAGCCAATGAATTAGCACTGTTTGTACCGGTGAACAATGAATGTCAGCATGAGATGAAACATTTAGGAGATTAATACAGTGGACAATCTTCCACACATATTGTAAGTATATGGAATAAATGACCCAAGATGTCCTTTTCAACTCTGTCAACTACAATTCTGAGAGCATTATCTAATGTTCAGCCTTGTCTCCTGCATTAATTTATTGCCACTCTACCCAAAACTGTATTGCAAAAGTGAGAGATAGCAGTGAATCTGAAACCGCAGCTTCATATGTACAAAACTCATGCCACTTCTTAGAAATGATCAAAGATCTACACGTGGAACAAGAAGATTGCTTGTAAGCTGCTCAACATGGTTTCACATTCACTCAAGCCCGATAAAAGAAACTCTTGAAATCATCAAAATAATACCAACAGTAAACCCCATGGAACAACAGACACTGCTTACCAACTCATATTTCATATACAAAGGATAAGATACAAACAAATTGAAGATCCTATGGGATCACCACTGTCACCGTCATTGCAACCTGTTCAATGGAAGAATTGAATCAGAGCCCTGGCTAATGCACCACAAACCCAAACTATGGCTAAGATACATCGATGACACATTTTGTGATTTTGGCCCATGGAAAAGAAACCCAAGAACAATTTCCTAAACACCTAAACAGCAACACCCAAAACAGTTCACCATGGAAACGGAAATAAACAACAACTACACATTCCTAGATGTACTAATCTACAAAGAACAGATCGGCACACTAGGATACACTGTATACCAGAAGAAAACACACCAACGCTACCGTCAACGTTCAATCACACACGCCATAACAGATAAACTCTTGTGCAAACACTAATACCAGAACCAAACACCTGGCAGACAAGACACACATAAAGACTGAACTATGCCCCTGACTAAAGTATATGACAGCTTAATGGTTTCACAAAAAAAAATCACCAGCTTGATCCCCAAAACACATTAAGACATAATAGAGCTTAGAAGATGAACAGACCTATGGAAGCTGTCGCTGCCCATAGAGGTACTACAGACAAAATCAGTAAGATACTACACAGGCATCACATCAGAACTGCTTCAAAACAGACAAAAAATAGCAGCCATCCTTAGAACCCAAAGATAAAATTGACCTGGAAAACCAAGGCATATACGAAGTCCCTGTGCTTCATGCCTGGCACACATACATTGGACAGACCAATAGAAGAATAAGTACCCACCTGGATGAACACAAAATGTAGTAAAAAAGCTGGAACACATTCTCACTAGTCCACAATGAAAGCCACAGGTCATAGCATCAACTTCAACGGACCAAACCCTAGCCACTAATAGAAAACCCAGCCACAGAATATCAGAGAAGCCATAGAGATTTGAAAAAGACTGAAAGCATGAATAGAAGAGACCAGACTGTCAATCATTTGGAAGCCTGCACTCTCAAACAGAAAGATCTCCATAGACAAGCCAGGAAACGCCTGGGCAAAACAGACTCCTCTGATACCTCCATCTCAAACACACCAACCAGGCACCGCAGTTGAAACCGAGCTTCTATGTAAAGATGATAGCTGTCCTTTTTACTCGAAGCCAAGCTGCGTGAAAGTCTCCAATACAGGAATACAGTCTGCCAGCCAATATAAAGCCACAAAACAGACAGAAGAAACTAGAACACCAATCAAACAGAAACACAGCAAACTCTAAATAAACACAGACCAAGACTCCCAACCAACAGGATGAAGAAAAAAACATTCTGGTTCAACAGTAGCTAGCTCAATTTAAATTGAAACAGCTGTGATAGCCTGACTCACAGACAAACTCAATACAGAAGCCTGATGATGGCAGATGAGATTCTGCGAAACGTTGCTACAACTTTAAAGCACCAACTACAATGCGTGGGATAATACCCAAGGAAGCTAAACAGCAACACAACACACACACTGTTGGAGTTTGTATGTACATACAACTCCTCAAGAGAACTCCATACAGAAGCCTGATAATGGCAGATGAGATTCTGCTGAAACGTTGCTACAACTTTAAAAGCATTACAATGATGTGGGATAATACCCAAAGGAGGCTGAACTGCATTCATGTAAGTACCCGTGAAAACTTAAAAAAACATATATGTATATATATATATACATGTTTATCTATGAGATTAAGGGGAAAAGTGAAAATTCCCTCAGTCAAATTCAGCCCCTAAAATAGATTATATTTGCCTTCATCTGAGATATTTTTCAGCTTCCCAAGATAGGCTGCAGCCTGAAATTTTCTGATAATCTCCGACCCAAATTCCCACCCAACATTTGAGAATCATTGATATAGAGATAGCATTCCATTCAGTTGCTCATTAAGAAGGCATTAAGTAAGCACAAAATAAGAAGACATTGTAAAGGCACTAGAATAACCAGGAAGTTTTGGGCATCTATTTTTAAGAAGCAGGCCTAGCACAGACACCTTTATTTTCAGGCACCTGGGAGCATATTCTAACCTTTTACTTTGCCTTTGCATTCATTTCTAGTTACTCCATCCTGACCTATGGACTTTAAATGACTACAGTGCAAAATTGAAAGGCAGCAATGAGAGCTAACTCTGAATGCAAAGAACAATGGCTAGCCCCACCTTAAATGTCCTTTGATCTCTAGCTTTTAAAAAGTCAGTGATTTCAACTCTGCCTTTCCCTGAACAATCTCCTTAGCCCCACATATCTTGCTTGTCAATTCAGAGACCTTTTTCCTTTATCTTCTGATAAACATACCGGTTGCTAAATCACAGCAGTAAAAGTAGCGGAGAAAAATATTATTACTTACCAATTTTGTGTTGGGTCCCAAATATGTTTCATATCACCTCTGGTAGTCTCCAGAAAACAAGAAGGTGTATAATCACATTCTTGAGAGATTGCCTTTTATGTCTGATAGACTGTGTCAACTGAACAGATTAGCAGGCACAAGGTGTATAGTTTCTCAGATTTCTCAGGAGTTGTGGCAGCTTAAAAGAATCAAAGGGAGTTCAGAGACAAAGTTAGTGACAGAAAGAATATTTTTTTCTCATGAGTAAGATACAAAGGGAGAGTGTACAAGGCTTTCTTCCTGTTGCATGTCTTATTGGCTTGCCCAGCTGCAGCTGGAGTTGAAAGGAGATGGTTTGGTGGTTAAAATTTGTACTAATAGATTATATCATCTGAATAGATGTTTGTGGCCCAAAGAGCATGAAGTGTGTCCAGCATGTGAGAATGGGAGAGCAGATCCTGTCTAAAAGAACAAACGGGCAACTCATCTGGATTTGGATTAGGGCCAGTAAAGAGGAAATACCGGAGACATTAAACGGAGTCAAGAGGAAAAGACAGGGCATTTTCAAGACAACTAAGGTTGCAGAATTGTATGATTTTTTTTGGGGAGGGGGGTTAAAACATTCTGTATTTTAAGAAGATCCTGCTTAGTTCAGTGACAGACCTCATTATTTAGATCTGAAATGCAAGAAGTATCTTGGTTTTTACTGAATCAGGAATCATGGGGAAAGAGCTCCTTGTTGATGGGAGAGTTAGCAGCAGTTGAATTGAAGAGGATTTAACTGCACTGAGTTGGTAGTAGGTTCTAGAATACAGGACAAACTACTGGGGAGGAAAATAGGAATAGTCACATCTAGCTGCTTCAAAAATGATACCAAAAATTCTTATCACCTAGTTCTTCCTCACTATCTTAGAAAGCCAGTATCTAATAGACTGACATAGCAATAGCACTTAGACTTATATACCACTTCACAGTGCTTTACAGCCCTCTCTAAGTGGTTGCAGGGTCAGCATATTGCCCCCAACAATCTGGTCCTCATTTTACTGACTCAGAAGAACAGAAGGCTGAGTCAACCTTGAGCCTGGTGAGATCTGGACTGCCAAATTGCAGGCAGCCGGCAGTCAGCAGAAGTAGCCTGCAGTACTGCATTCTAACCACTGCACCACCAGGATATCCTAAAATCTTCAATCTTTTTATTAATAATTAAAGAGAAGAACCAATCAAACTGGTACATGAATCAAATGGGGGAGAATGACTAATAACATAAATGAAAGAAATAAAATTCGATGTTTTTACTTTCTTAGGGCTATAGCAATGCAATAAGATTAGACTTATATTTGCATCATAGTGCTTTACAGCCTTTTCTAAGTGGTTTACAGAGTCAGCATATTGCCCCCAACAATCTGGGGCCTTGTTTTACTGACCTCAGAAGGATGGAAGTCTGAGCTGGAGAGAATCAAAGCAGCCAGCAGAATTAGCCTGCAGTGTTTCATTCTAACTACTGTGCCACCGGCCACAGCCTTATAAAATGTATGCAGAAAAAAAATAAAAATTAATAGTGACCAGTGCTAATTATGTAGACAGAAAACAAAAATCAGATGTAGTAAGGGATACCTAGCTTAGCAAAAGTAGTTATGAAAGAGATCATAGCGTGGTCACTGATTACAAATTCAATATAAGCAAGAAAGTGATGTGACTGCAAAAACAAAAAATAGACATGCATAATGAACAAGAAGTGTAATTTTCAAATCACGGTGAGTAATTGGTCAATCCTTGAGTCCAATTCTAGGCCCTACACTTTTAAGCACTCTGCAAAATTGAAACCTTTTCAGAGAAGGACAACAATGATTATAGGACTAGAAGTTAAATCCTCTAAAAAGAAATGGAAAGATCTGAGTATGTCTCTTGAGAAAAGATTACTGAGGAGTGGGAGAGGTGACAGACATTTTCAAATAGCCGGAAAAAGAAGAAATCCCCTCTCATTCCGTGTTCTGTACAAGATACAGAAAAATGGATTTAACAAGAGGGGCAGATTCTGATTAAATGCTATAAAAGGCTTTCTAATATTAAGGGCAAGAGCCAATTTGGTGTAGTGGTTAAAACACCAGAGTATAAACTGGGAGGCTGTCAGTTCTAATTCTCCCTGAGCAGAGGTGGTATTCAGCAGGTTCTGATAAATTCTGAGGAACCAATAGCAGAAATTTTGAGTAGTTCGGAGAACTGGCAAATACCACCTCTGACTGGAGATTTTACAGTACGTTTCCCCTGCCACAGCCACAGAACTGGTAGTAAATAATTTGCATCCCACTACTGTTCCTGAGGCACAAATCCAGCTGGGTCAGGCCCTCTCAGCCCTAAGTAGTAGGCAAGAGCAAGCCAACTCTGAAATCTTGCCAAGAAAACTCAAGGGATTTGTTCAGGCAGCCATCAGGAGTCAGGATTGATGTGAAGGAATAAAATTAAGAACAGACTGGGAATGGAATAAATTACCCCCAAGTTATGGTGGGCTCCCATCCATTAGATGTGCAATTCGATGTGTGCAAGAGAGGGAGGAAGGTATCCATCTGTCAAGCATACTGTAATTTGGGTTTCTACACAGAACCAGGGATTAGACTCATTGACCTCAGTAGCCCCTTCCAACCATAGAATCCAAGGATACGTACATATTCACAGGTGCCAGAACGAATAAAATGGACACCTTAGCAAAGCTAGAAGAGCTTCTCATAGGCTGCTAGGAGCTTAAATTTAAGCACATTTTATTGCTGTTTCAAACTCTGCTCAAAGTTTTGCATTGACTACTTGATTAGTTGCAAGAGCGCAGACAACTGCTGATTTGTTATCATGGCAGCATTCAACCTTGAAGGGCTGGAAAGATACTTCATCATCAGATGGCATTTCAGAGAGCTATTGAAAGGCTCACCTGATTTGGCATAATCACCAAAATCTTGGCCGAGTTATAGAGGTTGCACAGCTTCAGCCTTTTCCAGAAAAAATAAAAAGAAGTTTAGTTGGGGATCAAAGTTATGTTTTGGACACGGTGGGTCAAAGTCATGAACCTTTGAAGTGAAAAATAGATTGAAACATAAGCTTCTTCATAAGATTAATAAGAAACATTTCTGCAAATGCTTCTGTTTGAGAAATGCCCTTCTGTTGTCTCCACAATCGTTCTTTTTTCTGATTCCTTTTTCAGTCCATTTTTGTATTCAAATAGTCCTTGACTTACAGCAGTTCATATAGTGACCATTCAAAGTTATAATGGCACTAAAAAGTCACATGACCATTTTTCACATTGACGACCTTCTCAGCATTCCCATGATTATGTGAACAAAATTCAGATGCAATGGCTGCTGGTTCATACTTATGAACATTGCTGTTTATCAAGATCATGTGATTCCCTTTTGCAACCTTTTGATGGGGAAGCCAGATTCTCTTAACAACCATGTTACCAACTCATCAACTGCAGTGGTTCACTTAACCACAGGCTCCAGAGAAAGCACCCCACTCCCAGATGGTCCTGGCCCCATCTCTGCATTGGATTCAGGACCCTCGTCCAAGTCCTCTCCAGAATCCCGGACTGATCCCCTTATTTCCCCACTGTCTGATTCTGCTGCCGTCTGCACAGGCTGCTGGCAAACCACAACAAACAGCATCTGCTGATTCTGAGATAGAGCTTCTGCTGTGAGAATACATCTTCAGTCAAAATTAAATGAGCCATTTTGGAACTGGGCAAAGAAGTAATGAGGATTAGCCCTTAGAGTTGGTGAGATTAAATGGCATAAAAGTCTGGGTAAATAAATAAGAGAGGTGTATGCTACCCTAAAAAGAAACAAATTCAAAACTCTGCTCCCCTCCCAAGGAACAGCTGGATTTCTTAGCAAATTGATTTATAGTAGTTTAGATTATATTGTGCTTGGGCAACCAATCTATGGTATCACTGATAATTAAACAAACCCCATATGATCTCCTGCTCAGACTATTCTGAAAATAAATTATTAAGTGCTTTTTATTTTATTCAGTTATTCTTTCACAGTCATTTGGAGGAGAAATCATACTCTGTTTTGGCTCACACTTTAATCAAAATCCACTTTATAGTTCAGTAGAATGTATAAGCCCAAACTAAGGATGATAGTTTGCCACATTGTGTGAACTCTGCAAGTTTTGATTTATTCAATAAATTATAATTAAACAAGTCATACAGCATATGAAACTCATCTCTGTTTCTTCTTCTGAAATAACTGAAAAGGAGCTAATCTTTTTATGTAACGAATTTCGCTTGGCATTAATCCATTCTCCCATGAACACCGTTCACAATTTTCTAACAGCAATCATGAGTTTGATCTGCTGCTTCAAAGAAACCTGTTTTCCCATTCTTTCATTCAATATATCTGTCCATGAATAATTCCCTGAAGACTTTTGAGTTGAGGTTATTGGTTGAGCCCTAACCCCTTGCAAGGGTAACGTGGGCTACAAAAGAATTGCAAGGGTAACGTGGGCTACAAAAGAGTTGCTCCTATTTATGTCGCTAAGGGAGCCCCCACTGTTCTTTGATTTACTTACTCAATCGGTTTTGCAATCGATGCAGTAAAATATCAAAGCATGATGAAAATCATAGCACAAACTTAAATCAAAAAAATCTTGGGAATCTTGGGAAAATGAGCTGTTCTTTAATGCCAAGTGTTGTATGCCAAGGGAGATACTGTAGTTATCACATTCAAACCTTGGATTCTTTACTCTCTAATAGTGGTACTCTGGAGTCTCAAGCAGGGGTAGCATTTGTTCCATTACCTGATTCTTTTAATTAGAGTTATCAGAAAGATTTAACCTCCACAAGCGTCTCTGAGTGCCAACCCACAACATCAAATAAAGAGAAATTAAAGGGAAGAATAAGATATTAGCAAATCTGATGCCTGAACCTAGCAGTACCACTAAAGAGCAATTTTAGAACCACTGATAAGGTGGACTCTCATATGAAAATAATCAAGTGCTAATTTTTTTAAAAAAATAATCATTTTAACCAATTTAAATTGATAATAGTGATTCCTGAGGCTTTTTTTTCCTGAATCTCAAACTGAAAGCTACAGTTAAGTGGGTCTAAATTCTATTATTTGTCAGGGACTTTAAAGATTAGGCTTAAAGATATCTCCCCATGCTCTTCCATAATAACTTTTGCACACACCAATGCAACTATATGGATTAAAAACTCAGCCACTCACTACTCTATCTTGAAGAATTAAATGTTCCAACCATATAGTGCTTCTTAAACAGTACTGATTTATTTATTTATTTTTATTGATTGATTGATTTGATCTGATTTGTCAATCGCTTACAAGATAATAGATATAAGTATAAACATAAGAATACAGGAAATAGGTATGAATAAATGGGGATAATAGGACAGGGACAGTAGGCACAATGGTGCACTTATGCACACCCCTTACAGACCTCTTAGGAATGGGGGGAGGTCAATAGTGGTTAATCTGAGGTTAAAGGAATGGGGGTTAGAGGATGTAACAACAAAGTCAGGTACTGCATTCCAGGCATTGACCACTCTGTTGCTGAAGTAGTACCTGCTACAATCAAGTTTGATTGAAGAAAGTTTGAAAATTAGAGGACTAATTTTCTTCCCTGCAAACTAGGACTGTAGTTCAGCTTCACAACCATTGCAATTGGCTGCAACTTCTAACAAATTTAGACATCCAAAAAGCAGAACTCAGAGAAAAACTAGTAGAGACCTAACCAAAAGCAAAAATGCAGTTGCTTGGTATGAGATGGGGCTTCCTCTGATTCTACTCATCCAGGAGAGTTTTGATTTAACATGTTGCACCACATGCATTCAGCAGGAGCACGTAAATATGGAGTCAAAAAAATTAAGGTGATGACCATTACATAACCAACCCCCCCATCCTTTTTACCCTGTAGTGATACATATTAAAAAGGGGTCGTGTATTTGGTTGTGGCTAGGGTTTAGCTCTGGCAATTTTCTGGCAAGTAAAACATTGCCAGTCCACTCCATATATAGATATCCTCACAACTAGTGCACACGTGTTTAATTCTCATTATTCTTTCCATGTTTTTCGCTCAAAATTATGATGGATCAAGTTATACCAGGTAGTCCAATGGGCAGAATGCTGTATTCCTGTCTCTCCTTACCTCAATTCAGACCACCAGAGTGATTTCTTGAGGAGATCATTGAAGTGCAAGTATGTTGGCATTCCTAAATTTATTCCTCTTGAAGGTCAAATCTGGCTCTTTCAGGCTTGTGCCTCTGCATGCATATTTTCCAATGAAACAGACCAAGACAGGAAGATCATTTATTACAATTTATAAGTATATTCGGGCAAAAGGGATTTCCTCTCATTCAAAGAGGGAACCCCGATCCTTAGCTTACACCCCCTTTTTATATTAACAAAGAAAAACACAAGAGGAAAATTGATTGGACAGCATAAAAGTAACCTCCTCTTTGCATAAGAAATCAGTTACATGTAGTCAAACATGCTACATATTTGCATCCCTTAATATTACATATTTGCATGACACATGTTCATTAAAATCAAGTCTGATGTCAGAAGGTGCATAAATTGTAAGGAAATAGGTTGTTTAAGCCCCTGTCCCACTGCACTAATGGATGCAAAGAGGATGTAAAATGTTAAAAAAAGCTTGCCATCCGTTGGAAAACGCTATGCATCCATTGTGTCCTCACTGCATAGGAGTTTCATACGCTCTATCCGTCAAGCATCCGTCCACTGCAATTTCATCCATGCAAGAAGTTTTGAGCTGCACAAAACTTTGTGAATGGATGAACTTTCCGCTGTGTACGATGTAAATCCACGACATCTGAGCAACAAATGTTCTATGTCTGTTTATCATCTGTTAAACGTCTGCTGTATCCTCTCTGCATCCTCTGGGCATCCTTGCAACTCACATCCGCTGCAGCTGAAAACGGAAAGAGGGAGGAAACAAAAGGTACACGGAACGTCTACACAGCGTTAGTAGCACGGAAATAGAAAGGATGCGCAGTGAATGGTTTGCATCCAATATACATCCGCTAGGCTTCCTATGAACATCCATTTAACATCCCCGCTACATACTACCCGCGTCCGTTCTTTTCCGTTCTTTTCTGTTCTGTTTATGCAAATTTTTGCCACTTTTTGCAGCGGATGACAATGGATGGAGCCACCCCCGAAATTTTGCTCATCTGCTGTGACCTTTATGCATATGTTTTGCATCCGTCGGCCAGTGGGACCTAGCCTTTAGAGTTTGTCAAAAAGATAAACCAGACCTTAGTTTGTACTAATAAACTTTTCTTACCTGGAGATAGTCTCCAGCCTGTTTTTCTTTTCAATTTAGGAATGTTAAAAGCTTTTCCTACATCCCAGTCTATACCTACATCATTTTAAAAAAGAAAATAAACCAGACTAAAACACAAAGTAACTGTTTAAAACACAAAGTAAAATATAACCTATGTTTGCTAGCATAGTTAGTCCATGTCATGTGCCCCTCACTCTCCATATGCTGGCAAAGATGTTCACATTTTCTAATAGCAAAGCATATTGGGCATTTTGCACCAACTGGTAATCTCTGTGACACTTTGGTTGTATCTTGGTCCTCAGATCTATTAAGCTTTATAATACACAATCCTGTATAGCATCCCTTCTCACTGTCAAAAGAAAATTGCTAGGCTTCAAAGAATGGTTTTTCAAAAGCTATGTTCACACTTCAACCACAGTGTTATGCTAGATGCCCCATTAATTGGAAGTTCTTGACCATATTAAGAGTATCCACCAGTGACAGATGCTTTTCTTGACAAAAGGTATTTCCATTTGAAGGAATTTTCTGTTTCCCAGCTTTTATCCAAAATAACCCAAAAAAACACCTGCTATGCACAAATCCAGAGCCTGAGAGAAACCACTTGTTTTTCAATATTTTGATTCATTTTATAATTATCCTTATCCAGACCAACTTAGTTGCTTTCGTAAAATCAGAACACTGGAATCTTAAAAGGCTAATTTCATTTTGCCCAGATCAGAGGATGGCATGTATAAGTGTCCTATTCAAAAGAATTTATGGAATTATGAATTAGCAATAGCAATAACACTTAGACTTATATACCATTTCATAGTGCTTTTACAGTCCTCTCTAAGCAGTTTACAGAGTCAGCAAATTGCCCCCAACAATCTGGGTCCTCATTTTACCCACCTCGGAAGGAGGGAATGCTGAGTCAATCTTGAGCCTGGTGAGATTCAATCTGCAGTCAGATAAATTGCAGACAGACAGCAGTCAGCAGAAGTAGCCTGCAGTACTACACACTAACCACTTTGCCACTGTGGCTCTTTTTAAATTAAAAAGATCTCAAGGGCTGTTAGAGACAATTCCATCCAATGGAGGCCTTGCAGAAAATATTTCAATGCACTGATTCCTGCCATTAAGAAGAAGGCAGGGCTGAGGAAGCAGTTGGTTTGTCTCCTCCCCTCCTGAAGTTCTGTGTGTGTGTGTGTGTGTGTGTACCGGTTCTGGAGAACTGGTCGTGGAAATTTTGAGTAGTTCAGAGAACTGGCAAATCCCACCTCTGACTGGAGAGTTTATAATATTCTTCCCCTGCCACGCCCACCAAGCCACACCCACAGAACTGGTAGTAAAAAAAAAATGAATCCCACCATTGGTGGGCTGCTCTGGTTCACACTGGTTCTAATGAACTGGATGTTAATTTTACATCTGATTCACCAAACTGGTGGTTGCAATGACTGGCTGGGCCTGCCCACCCCACCCCTTCCAAGAGTCTCCACGTGGCCCATTTTGGATCCCAGGTCCCCATGTAGGCTCAGGGAGGGCAAAAACTGGGCCTCCCAGAGGCTTAGGAAGACCAAAAACGGTCCTGTTTCTATCCTCCGGAGAGCCTCCAGAACCCAGGGAAGGGGAAACAGGTCTCCCGGAGGCTCAAGGAAAGCCTCCAGAGCCCAGGGAGGGCAAAAACACCCCCCACCCCTGATGCCATGGTTCAGGAAGCCAACTAGGCCACATCCACCATGGCCACACCCACCCAGCAACCAGGTAGAGGACTGGTTGCTAAATATTTTGAAGCCCACCCCTGCACATATGTGTGTGTCTCAGCAGGCATGCCTACACATACACCTTTGGCTCGTAGTAACTTGGACCAGTCCCTGCAGTTCTCATTTGGATTTTGGGAATGAACTCATGATCTCTCATGTTCAGTCCTAGTGCCTTAACTACTATACTAAACTGTTTCCATTCAAAATACCAATTAAAATGACTGCAGTAATGAATGTGTTGTTTTCCATCATTGTTTCCAGACAAACCATGCTTTTCTACTGTGTCTTTTGCAGGCCTCTAGGCAGGCACAGGCATGGCTTTTCTTGATTTTACATCATTCATCCTGGAAAGAGAAATGGACGGAGTAGGATTCAAGCAGAGGCTTGTGAGCAGAACCGAAGTCATGTTGGATGACCCATTGAATTAAATAAGGAAGTGTGTCTC